>CAHIKZ030003723.1:1690000-1812500 GCA_903632075.3 Acanthosepion pharaonis
ACGGAAGCTGAAACTGAATGATGGAGAAGGAACGAGAAATGGTGAAAGACAATAGGAAAAAGCAAACATTCCAGAGGGACACGTCTATAACTGGATGGGATCTCACTTGCTGTTCGCAATTTTGCTGAGGCGACTTAATAACGGTCATATTACTTAAAATTATCTTTTCATTGCATGGATAAAGCATAATGGAGAAAGACACACAAGCGTTACTTGTGTTTGACTCTCAATCTACATTTCTCTTTCTTTCTGCCTATCCCTGTCTGTCTGTCTCTCTCTCTCTCTCTCTCTCTCTCTATCTCTCTCTCTCTCTCTCTCTCTCTCTGTATTTATTGTCCCTGTTTCACTTTCTCCCTTCTCACTTTTCTCCTGCTTTCTCTCTCTCCCTCTCTCTCCCTTTCATTTATCTATCTCTTCGCTTTCTCTTTATCTCTCTTTTTACTCCTTATATTTTTACCACTGTCTTCCTCTTCGTTTCTTGCCTTTTCCTCCCACTTCTCTCTTTTTCCCATTCTCCATTTTCGCTTTCTCTATCTTCTCCTCCCCCCCCCTTCTCTCCAGCCCGCCCTGGATTTCACACGAAGAACAATGACTCTCACTTGCTGGATATGCAAAACTACATCAGCCCCTAACTAAAATTTGAAAAATTATTATAACACTCTTCTCTAGCAATATATATATATATATATATATATACTTTATTTTAAGTTATTTCATCGAAAAACATGTCAAAATCGCTACACAATTGCAGTCGTGTTTCGATGCGTATCAGTGCATCTCATCAGGTGATTGTAAATTACTGACGAGTGAACGATTTATTCAGATTTAAAAGCAAAATCCAGCCTCTCCTTACGAAAAAAAGAAACGAATGGGGGGGTTATAATGTTTGTGGGCTTTGCTAACATCAATCAATCAAATATGACCTACGTTAAATTTAAACTATGTAAAGAAGCAAAAATTAAGAAATTATTTTCCATAAATGGCTTATGACCCGTAGGTTTGAAATCAATGGCAGCAACAGACGTTAAACAGGGGCCGATGTAAATGGATACCATTTGTACATTAGACAATGTCATTTCCTAAGAAAAAATGAAGTGGTAATCTAACAAAATGCTAGACAAGTTATATGCTTTGTGAGTTTTCTACATAAAACATTTTTATAGTTGATTAATAAATAGCTTCTTTAAGAAACCAGTAAATAATTTAAGCGTATAGACTTGGTAAATTAATACGCATCTATTGACTAAAGATTCTTTATATAAGATGTTAATAACGATAACTAATCAATGAAAATATCAAAATACCAACCAAATACCAATACATACGTACCAGATGTTATTAACACTATCAGGAGATAAATACACAATTATATTAAATCTAATTTAATCTTACCAACAGAAAGATAAGCCATATATGGTGCAACACAGTTCAACTAAAATCTAAGAAAAAGCATGGTCAAATTCCAAGTATAACTGAATTGTAAGTTAAAAGGTAGACTGTATTTACAATTTATAGTTAACTCAGATCTTTGGTTTAATAAAGCATTCTTATCAAATAACCTGATAATTTGCAATTTTTCATGTAAACACAGAAAGCGGGTTTCATATGAGGATCTACATGTCCTTACCATTTGTAAAATTTAAAGAATATTGCTCTACTTTCTATTGAGTCCTCTTTTAAATAAAATGTTACGAACGTTGGAATTGTACTCTATTCGTTCTCATCTAGCCTGGATATATATATATATATATATATATATATATATATATATATATATTAACCAGTCTTCGACCGGGTGTTTCATTACTGGGAATTTTTGCCGTTCAATTGGAGCAGATTAAGTTTAAAGTCAGCCCAACATAAAATCAATATTAGTAACAACAATTGGGTGCAACTGATGTACATCCCGAAATGTGGGGGGTTAATAATTTGAATGGGGGATGGCTGAAAAAGGCCGTTTTTGCGTTTTCAATCTTGCAAGGAAGGAACCTCTTCCATGGACCGTCATAATAACAATATACGATAATTTTTATTTATAATATAATTTTTTTTATGATTCGAATAATCTTATGCGTTAGATTTCAGTTGATTGTACGCTGTTTTTACAGACATTAAATTTTGCCTTTGATTTTTGTGCAAATTGTCAGTTTTTTTCGATTTTTCATCTTGAAGGTTGTAATCTTTTCCAGCGAATTTGGGCTCAAAACCGGCACTGAAGAATTATCTATCAAACAAAAAAAATTCATCAAAATCGGATGAAAACTGTGGAAACGCATAAACAACATCCGATCACACACACACACACACACATTTTTTAAGATTATATATATATATATATATATATATATATATATATATATATATATATATATATATATATATATGTATGTGTGTGTGTAACCAAGCATAGATATTTTCTCTAGAGTCCTTTTATGTCTTCTATCCGTATAGTTGATGCTAAACTCCATGACAATGACTCATTGTTAGGTCTGCTGCTAGGAATTTTCACTCTATATTGCTAGACAATATTTCTCAACAGAATATATATTACACGTTTAAATGTCTACTATTCGTCCATGTATTAAATATTGCTGTCACATCCTCTCTTTGAAAATCCAAAGAAGAATCTGCATAGGAGCTGTCAACTCAGCTTCAGTTACTTTCTCTATGAATCTGTCAATAAATATTTCCATGATAATTGTTCTGGTGAGTTTTTTTTTTTTTTCTTTTTGGTATCTAGATTTTACGCATTTAAGCCCAGCTAGATCTCATTATTTTACTGTTGAAATTGCTCGATGTAACCATAAGTTCCATGCTAAAAGTTTCTTCTCTCGCACTTCTTGCTTGTGGAACTCTCTTCCGGCTTTTTGCTTTCCAGTCAACTTTGATATTCAAAAATTTAAATTTCTTTCTCTCACTCTCTCTCTCTCTCTCTCTCTCTTTCTCTCTCTCTCTCTCTCTATCTATTATCTCCCTTTTCTCTCTCTCTCTCTCTCTCTCTCTCTC
This sequence comes from Acanthosepion pharaonis, assembly GCA_903632075.3. Taxonomy (NCBI): domain Eukaryota; kingdom Metazoa; phylum Mollusca; class Cephalopoda; order Sepiida; family Sepiidae; genus Acanthosepion; species Acanthosepion pharaonis. The sequence goes on from CAHIKZ030003723.1 coordinate 1,693,007, forward strand.
TCTCTCTCTCTATCTATCTATCTCCCTTTTCTCTCTCTCCCTCTCTCTCTCTCTCTCTCTCAAACTTTTAAGCTCCGTAACTTCTTGCGTCTTAGTGGCGTTATTACCTTCCTTAAAGTCAAATGATTTTAAAAATGTATCCAGTTTTAAAATCACCCAAATCATATAAACATGCATAGATCATTCTTCCTTGCAGGCTTCAAATAATGGTTCTGGTATTCGATCTCTCGCGTTTTTCTATACATTTTCAATTGAAGTCACGTAAACAAATGGGTCAGGCTACTACTATATTGTTCTGAACAAACCATTTGCGACTTATTTTAGCTCTATTCTTCAGGTTGTTATTTTACTGCAAGATCCACACACACACACACACACACACACACACACACACACACATACACACACACACACGCTTAAGCTTAAACTGTTTCAATGATAAGAACAAATTAGCTTCCAGTACATTCCGTTATATTGTTCCATTCGTGATTCCTTCAAATGCTGCCTTACCATTAAAAACACTTTCATGCCATGGCATCCTTCCATTTCCATGCTTTTCTGTGAGGATTGTTTTTTCGACCACAGATGCATCCATATTTCCTCAAAAATAATGAGTTGGTTTGGTTTGGTTTGTTGTGTTTTACGGCATATCAACATCTCAATGGGTTATTTAATGCCGACTACTTTTTTTTCTGGTAATATTTTGTTTTGTCAAAAATCTATTTGCGGTAATATTTTTTCCTCAAAAATGTATAGCTGGTAATATTATTTTAAAACATGTATAGCTGGTAATATTATTTTAAAACATGTATTGCTGGTAATATTTTTTCAAAAATATATTGCTGGTAATGTTTTTTGTTTTGTTTTTTTTTCCAAAATGCTGGTAATAGTTTGTTTTTAATTTTTTTCAAAAATTTATTTCTGGCAATAATTTTTACAAAGTATTTCTGGTATTAAAACCTATTTTTACACTTTTATAATGCTTTTTACCTCAGTTTCGGGGTTAACTATTTGCCCATAGCTGGAACCCTAACTGGTGCTACCATTGGGGTCAGGGTGGACCTGGGAACACCAGCAATTAAGAGGTGGTTCCACGCTCCTCAAAACCTCTTGATCAGAAGCCTTGCTGTTAGCTGTAGTTTATCGTCTTATCCTGGACGCGGATGCAGTTTATCGTCAAACCCAGGACGTAATGAGTTGGCTTGTTACTAGAAAGTTAAAATTTTGTTCCATTCGATGAAAGATAGTTCTTCTAAGAATGATTTTTCTTCTTTATGCGCCATATCCTCTCAGGACGTAACCGACCATGGCTCTCCACAACTTCCTGTCTCTTGTAGCTCTTAATAAATTTTGTCTTTCTGTTATTTCTTCTAAGCCCTGTTCCGCCAACCATTTACTCAAGCTCACTAAGTACGTTATGCGTTGTTTTCCTCTGTCTCTCTGGACTTTAATCTGTCCTGTGAGTATCAGATTTTCCAAGCCCTCTTTCCTCATTATGTGCCCTGGAAACCAATCTTCCTAGTGTTAAGTATTAGTTTCCTTTTTGTTTCCATTTTCTCCAAAACTTTATCGTTGTTCACATCTTCGGTTCACGGTATCCACAGCATCCTTCTGTAGAACCACATTCCTCTTGCGATCGAACTTCATCCAAGAATCCCGACGATTTAAAAAAATGATTTCTCTGTTTAACCATGCTTGTTTAGTTTATGACTAACAGTTCTGTTAGAAACTGATGTTCTAAAATTTCTTAACTTATTTTGGCTCGCCTTTCGAGTATTAATCGGAATCACTTTAACTTTAATTTCTAATTCTTCAAGTTGTTCTTGAGAAAATTTTCCTAGGAGTGCCGGATCGAAGAAGGTTTTTGGTGATGCCAAACTTTTGCCGCTTCAGACTTGACATCTCGACTTCAGTTACTTTCTCACTAACGTGTGGCTTCCCTCTATTTTTTCTACAAATATTTTCATGGCAACTGCACTGACGAGCTTTTTTTTTCGCAGGTGCCCCAACTGTATGAATTTAAGCGTCCCACACTTTTACTGTTGGAATAGTTAAATGCAACCGCCACTTCTACTCTAACAATTTCTTTTCTCGCACTTCCTGTCTGTGGAATTCCCGTTTACTTGCTTCCATGATAAATACAATCTTCAAAAAAGTAAATGCAACGTCAATCGCCATCTTCTATCTTCCTGTGTCCCTGTTCATATTTTCTCCTTTCTTCAATCCTCCCTCTTTTCTCTCACTTTCACTCCCTGTAAACCCCTGCGTACTAGTGGCATTCCCACCTTGATTGGGGTGAAATGATTTAAAACATGATCTAGAGGTGCTGGTAGGAATATTTTGACATTGGTTCTGTAGTTCAAACCTTAATTTTTTTATGTGTCATGTTTTTTTCAGGACGCGAACGATTACGGTTCTTAACAACTACCTGTCTTTTGTGACTCTAAGTGACTTTTGACCCTTTTTCCTTACTTTTGTCACTGTTCTTACCATTTACTTATTCATTAACTAGGTTCTTCTTGCTTCTATGACCTTAAGTATATCTTGTTAGTGTTAAATTCACTAAACCCTTTTCAAATGTCTCTAAGTATAGGTTTTTTGTAGTTCATCTTTTACTTAAAAATTCCTCATTTCCCACAAGTTCTATGTCAGATTTCACTAGCATACAAGCGCTTTGACTGCCAAAAAAGAAATATAGTGCTAAACTTCAACTGTACACCTTGGAAACCCGTATTTAAATACAGACCTTTATGCCGACTGGTAGTGTGTGTGTGTGTGTGTGTGTGTGTGTGTGTGTGTGTGTGTGTGTGTGTGTGTGTGTGTGTGTAAATTCGAAAGTATTCATTCACGTTCCCCAGCAGCGTTCAGGATCACCTTTACTTTCATCTCATAGATCGTTTCTCGCCGACCATTTCGCCTCGAGCAATACGAATCCTTTCCGCTTTATTTATATATTTTCTCTTCTTCATTCTCTTATCGTAAAATGTTCCGTCTATATCTCTTATACTCGCTAACTCTTATTTTCTGTTAATCTTACTATACATATTCCGGTCACACACACAGAGATATGCACGCACGCACGCAGGCGCCTCAGTTTAATACAGGCTCCGATATATTATTATGCATACATTCATGTACATATATTTGTGTATGTATGTGTGTATGTATATATATATATATGTGTGTGTGTGTGTGTGTGTGTGTTCATATATATATATATGTGTGTGTGCATGTGTGTATATATGTGTGTATGTTTATATGTATAAATATATGCGTGTGTGTATGTTTATATATATGTGCCTGTGCATGTGTGTATGTTTATATGTGGGTGCGCGCGTGCGTGCTTAACTGTTAGATAAATGAATGACAAAGTGTGAAAAAAGTCTGTGTAACGTGTTTCTTCCTCTAGAGAGACTTCATCAGAATAAAGAAACGTTTTGTTGAAAAAATTATATATGTGTAGAAATAAGAGGGGGGGATATAAGAACGCACGCATCGGTTTAATTATGCACTAAGTGGGAAACACTGAAGATGTTGGAACGCTGAAATTTTAAATTAAAATTTTCACAGATGTATGTAGTCTAGTTAATTTCATTCATTTTGCTTATGTTTTTTTTTTATCCTTTTATTATTAGGAATCCCAGATTATGATAATAGATTTTTTTAATTTATTTTTTGCATATTTGATATCCCCCTCTCCTTCATATACATATATAATTCCATCAACAAAACCATTACTTTAATACGATAGAGCCCTAAAGGACGAAACGCATTACACAATATTCTTCTTTTCCACTTCATTCATTTGTTTAACATTGTTTTATATATAAAAATATATATCATATTCTTTTATATATGACTGTGTGTATTCGTAGTTATATACGTGTTGGCCCGCTTCTTCTCCCCCTTTGTCTGATGGGTAACTATCCTTCAAATGACTGGAGCCATTTATGGTCCAATTGAACACGAGGGAAATCTATAACGAGAAATATTACTTCCATCGTCTTTCTGAATGGCCTTCAAATTAATTCGATTCGCAAGACTTGATTCTCTTCATCGATCTGAACTTCGAGTCGTCGATATTATTTTTCCTAGAATATTTTATTGTAGTTTTCATGCAGATTATTTCGATGCTAATAGTTTTTTTATCGATTGTCCGAACCTGAGTCACTTGATTAGCAATATAAGTGATTTTAAAAAGAAATTGCTTGTCCCGTTATTTTGAGCCGTGCACAATTTTTCAAGTCGTTATTCTTCGTTATCTGGCCGTGGTCGCATTTAAAATGGTCGTCTGCAAATGATAAAATGGGAAATGTTATTTTATTAACTTTAAATACTTTTATTATAGTCAAAAATGATGCAAACTTATTTGAATGCAGGGGTTGTTATACATTTTTATAATAGAGAATCATTTTTTTAAATACTCGAATAAAAAAAAACAGTCTTCGATTATTCAAATTCGGTAATTGTATCTTTGTAAGTCATTTTACAAGAGAGTAATTTTCCATTTCTTAAGTTATCTGGTCCTAAAAGAAAAAAATCAGTTTTTATATTTTATTTAGTTCTTTTAGAGCAAGAACTAAATAAATTTCGGCTTCGTTTTTGGTTTATTTGTTTTGTTTTGTTTTTTTTATTTGATTTCATCCTACCATCAATGTTATTATCTTCGTCAAGTTAGACGTCTGATCGAGTAGTTAGACGTCTGATCGAGTAGTTAGACGTCTGATCGAGAGTTTGGAGGCTTTGAGGAGCGTGAAGCCATCTCTTAATTGCTGCTGTTCCCAGGTCTGACGCGGGGTGGTAGCACCTGTTAGGGTCCTAGCTGTGGGCAAGTAGTGAAACCCCCCAAACAAAAACAAAATCCTATGAAAGTATAAAAATATATTTTTTATGCTAAAAATACCAGCAATATATTTTTATATAAAAAGATATCCAACAATACATATTTGTAGTGAAATTCGGCTCCAATATCTATTTATCGTAGAATTATCAAAAATACACGTTCTCTGTAGTTGAAAGCATATTTAAATTCCGGCATTAAATAACCCTAACCCTAATCCATAGAGATTGATATCAACCAACATGAAAGAACTCTTTCATGACATTAATCCATATAATATCCTATAATTTCTTAAAGAAATCAAAATGTATTCCAAAATATAACTTCAACAAAACTACAACATAAAACACACATATCACAGCCTCTAATAATTATGTCCTCACAAACATATATATGTATAAAAGCTGAGTATCATCTACCATGTATTCAATTGTGAAAGCAGAATAACATATTTTTATTACTTCAAAGTTCCAATGTACATTAAATTTAGACATTAAATGAACCACACGGAGTAAATATGATGTTAAACCAACAAATCAATCAAAACAATCGTCAAGTTAGGGACCGATTAAGAAGTGTTTTATAATTAACCTTCGGATAAGACAAATATAATCGTTAGAGTGTCTGTTAATGATGCTAACATCTAAAAAGGCAAAGAGATAAAGCGGAATTATATTAAACGAAAGAATCCGCTTCAAAATTAAACATATGCCTTGTGCTTAGTCAACATAAGAATGAATGCTGGACGATCTCCTCACGGATGAAGACTTGAGGTAACAGAAACGTGTTTCTGTAGAAGAATATTGAGAATACTCTGGAATGAACATGCGAGTAATGGGGAAGTTTTATGGAGAATGGAAACAAAAGGGACATTTATACTTAATATCAGAAAGAGACATTTGAAATTTCTAGGGCACATAATGAGGAAAGAGGGCTTGGAGAATTTCATACTCACGGGACATATTGAAGGCAAGAGATAAAAAGGAAAGCGGCGAATAGCATATCAAACGAGCTGGATTGGTAGGACATGTATTGGGGGGGAGATAGAAAATAGTCAAAAGTTACTAAGGACAGGAAGTTGTGGAGAGCCATGATTGCACACGCCATGAAGGAGTACGGCAAGAAGAAGAAGTCCAAGTTCTTTGGGAAAGTGGTTTATTTTTTACGTTAATAAAAACAGTTGTGTCGGTGCTTTTCATAAATTAGACAATGATTGGACATTGTTAATTCATAGGTTTTACCCTATATTATTCAGGCAATTGACTTTTTTAAGGCTTATCAACCTTTAGCAAGTTATTTAAAATCAGAAAGTATTTTAAGTTTTTAAGAATTTTAGATAATAATAATAATTTACTGATACAAGTTTTACTAATTAACCCATAGCGGGGGGAGAAGAGATGGATTCACACCTTTCCCTATGTTATTTGTGCGTAGGTGAATATAACGAAACCGACTAGAATTGGAACTCGGCTCTCCGATTTCCAACTCTGAGCCATTATCCAATACGTCCTTTGAACCATTATTATATATTAGCATAATCTTACAATCTAAAAATATTTAAATAAGCGACAAAGGGTTGGTAAGCCGTAAAAAATGAATCAATAAATCAATTAATTTTTATGGGATGTGGTTCATATAATTGACAGGCGGCATCTTTCAGGATTGAAGACGTTGAAGGAACCGGAAGATATCCTTTTTTCCGGACAGGTACATAAGACAGACTAATGCAGATTTCAATACAACACGGTTCTTTTTTTTCTTTTCTTTCTTTTTTACCAAAGTGTGTATTGGGAATTCCAGTTCTGATGCAATCCATGAACGTTAGGATACTATAATGAGTAATTGTCATCCATAGCATTTCTCAGGATAATGTGTATTCCTTAATAGTATCTACCTTATGTGACACGTGATAGGTTCCAAGTTACCAGCAACAAAGAGTAACCGCTGACTACAAGGTGGGGTAACGACAGGTTGAAAGGTTTGATATGAAGAAGTGAAAATAAAACTGTGAAATCTTGCATGCATTAATTTCAATTTTTCTTCTTAATAACTACCTTATTTTATTTTAGGTAACCTGACATCCGGCTGATCAAAGGAAACTTCAAAGTTAACTCGTAGCGACTGCTCTTGAAAATGGACAAAATTTGGCATCGTGATGTTACAAAAAATGGTTTAGCCCCCAACGACATTCATTCTGACATGGCTGCTACATTAGGGGATGACGCACCAGCTTCATGAACAGTGCAAAGGCGGAAAGCTGAATTTAGGAGGGGAAGGGTGAGTGTTGAAGATGACCCAAGGGGTCTGGAAGTCCTTCAACTGCCATCACCGAGGAAAACATTACATATTCCGTGAACGAGGTGAGAATATTCTTCACAATGAACTTGGCATGACGAAGGTTTCTGCTCAGTGGGTTCCACGTCTTCTGACACCTAAACGAAAGCGTACAGGCAGATCACATCACGGGAAAATCTGACGTTGTTTGAGGCAGATCCCAGCTGGTTTCCTTGATTTTTTCCTAATCCAAGTTGAATGTTGGGTTCATCACTTTGAGCCAGGGACAAAGAGACAATCCATGCAGTGGAAACACCTCTGCTCTAAAGAAGGCTAAGATCGTTTCATCTGCGGGGAATGTGCCTCAGTTTTTTTTAGATGCAAAAGGCATTGTGCTTATTAACTATCTTCAAAAGAGCCAAACCGTCAATGGAGTGCACAATGCCAACTTACTGAAGTAGTTGCGAAAAACTATCAAGACCAAGAAAACTGATGAATGTGGGCTATTTTCATCAGGGCAATGTTTCAGGATACGTCCTTGGTTTCAATGGCTGCTGTACGTGACTGTGACTTTGAACTGGTTGATCACCCTCCCTATTGATTTGACTGTCTTCTGCTCCCCAAGATCAAAAAAACACTTGGCTGGGAAAGAGTATCGCAGTGATGATGACGTCATAGCTGTTAATGACTTTCTTTTTACCAACAGGATGAACAGTCATGAACATGAGACGTCAATTTGCCTGGAAATGAACAGTGCAGTTATTAATAAGACTAGAAATTAATGCATGCAAGATTTCACAGTTCTAGCATCACACGTTCATAGTAAGCCAATGAACTTTTCAGTCTACACTCGTATTAAAAAGATTTGAAATTAATGCATGCAAGATTTCACAGCTCTAGCATCACCCCTTCATAGTCAGACTTGAACTTTTCAGCCCACCCTCGTCGTATTAGAAAAGATAACAGATTCGTCTCCCGTGCTCTTTTCTACGATTTTGAATTGATAATTCTTCTCCTAGACTTGCTAAGAGACGCTAGTCTATCTTGTTATTTTCCGGAAGAAAATGGCTTCTCAAAGCATACATGAACATATGAGTGTCACAAACTCATCAGGACCTGAATTCGGTTCACTGATTCAACATTCTGCGATCACTCAGGTAGAAATAGATAGAATTGGGAATCACCCGTGTACCTAAAGCAGCTGAAATTATTATTATTATTCAGGTTAATATATAAATAGTAATTTTTTTTCGGTGCCATTTTTTCTCCTGGAAGGAAAATGTTTCCTTTCTTACTCTCACAGAATACGCATGATGAAGGCTGAAGAAAACGTTAAAACGTTAAAAAAAACAGCAAGTTTGCAAGAATCAGATCAAACCAAAAATGAAAACTGTCCGATCCTCAGTTTCCATCTCTGAGAGAATTCCAAAAAGTCCGGGTGAATTATTTCCTACATTATTTTCGATGCTAACCCCCCGCTACCCTACAGCTATTTTTATGACAGATAATCAGACGGACTAAATTCAGTAGTTCCGTCTTTCACACACCGGGATCCACCATGGCACGTACCCATCCTCATCATCTTTGTGTTCCATTGATAAGAAGGAAGCTTCTTCCTCAAAACCGCTACTTTGTGGAACTGAATCTCGAGAGGGTGCTTCCCTGATCACTACGATCATAACTGAACCCCGAGAGGGTGCTTCCCCGATCACTACGATCATAACTGAATCCCTAGAGGGTGCTTTCCCGATCACTACGATCATAACTGAATCCTGAGAGGGTGCTTTCCCGATCACTACGATCATAACTGAACCCCGAGAGGGTGCTTCCCCGATCACTACGATCATAACTGAATCCCTAGAGGGTGCTTCCCCGATCCCTACAATCATAACTGAATCCTGAGGGTACTTCCCCGATCACTACGATCATAACTGAATCCCTAGAGGGTACTTCCCCGATCACTACGATCATAACTGAACCCCGAGAGGGTGCTTTCCCGATCACTACGATCATAACTGAATCCTGAGAGGGTGCTTTCCCGATCTCTACAATCATAACTGAATCCCGAGAGGGTGCTTCCCCGATCACTACGATAATAACTGAACCCCGAGAGGGTACTTCCACGATCACTACGATCATAACTGAATCCCTAGATGGTGCTTCCCTGATCACTACGATCATAACTGAATCCTGAGAGGGTGCTTCCCCGATCACTACGATCATAACTTTTTCAACTCTAACGTCAACCGTTATTCTACATGCCCTCATCATATTCACTTCTTACTTCCCCCTTTTAGGCCCTTACGACAACCTCATTCAGTAACACTCTACATTGAGTGGCTCTCGGGCTTTGTATATAGTAGTATAAAAAAGAATTATGCGAAGAATGTTCTACATCACTTAATACTGATTAAACTCACTGTAATATCAATGGTCTTCGAGATAAATTTAAACATTTACTCTACGTTTGACACCCTAACATACTATCTCAGCTTAGTTAGCGAGACATGATTCACACTGATTTCGAATTCAAGTCGAGTTCCTTACATTCACTTACGTACAAGTACTCTTGGGAAAGGCATGAATCAATATTTTCTCTCCCCAGTTAAGGGTTAAATAACAATAGTGACTTCAACCGGTCTAAGAGAAGGACAGCTCTGAATTCAAAATCTTCAACTAAAGTAACCTTGGTTAGCAAGGAGGATTCTAAATTCAAAACCGTATGTATCCCTGGCAAAGTCAATAATGAAAGGACCGTGGACTTTTCAATGTCTCTGGGATCACGACTTGATGATGATGAAGGTTAATGAGACACGCAGTGAAAATAAAACTCTCTACACTAGCAATGATCTGAAAGATTAACCTCTTAACTGTTTGTAAATATTTCTTAAGTAAGGTTTTATCTCATTACACGAGCAATAATTTCAAGCCGTTAATGTCCACCTCTCGACCGCAATGTGTTGCGGGGAAGATGGCAACAGATCCGTTTCTGTACTATGCCGTCGGATATATCAGTCCCTTGTGGGGCCACTCATTATCGGACAGGTCAACGCCAGCAGAGAAGGTCCGGGTCTCAGTTAGTATAGGGCTCTGGTGAAAACCCAACAAAGAAAGATTCAATATCCACGGCTCCTGGTAGCTCCAGATATCCCTCGGCAAGTTACTGGTCAGATCCTGCTCAACAGATTCTGGATGAAATACCGTGACAAGACAATGAATACTGCTACGAGTAAATATTAAAAATAGTCTGCGAAATTAATCCACCTAACATCGCTCTACAGCGCTCTAGCTTGTTCAAACTCTGTCTTTGGCAGAGAGGAACCCGGACGAGGCTTTGTTTCGTCCGGGGTGGTAGACAGACTATGAACCCGTTTTTGCGGGTTCTAAGGGAATTTTTTGGCCGAGCCCACGGGCTCGGAGAACCCACGGTAAACTCGGCCTTGTGCCACATACATTAAATATTAACATCGCTCTACAGCAGGTACCTTGGCGAAATGAAATTATTTCAGCTGAATCATGTTCAACTTAAGATATTTCGATTGATCATTAATATTCTTGCATTATTTCGAACTGGTGTTCTCGTCTTGGTTGATATAGATGTTGTTATAGACAACGTTTCGACCAAGTACCTTCTGGTCATCATCAGGTATTCATTAATTGGCTTAGTGGATATAGGAGTTGGTTATACATATGTTGCTGTCAATCCATGGATCTGGTAGAGACGCACCAATTCAGTAGATACGGACATTAACTGATATCACAGGGACGGGTGGTGTAATGGAAAACAGAGTACCAATTTGGGGTTCTTTATCTTCATTTACGTACAAATAACATTAGGAAATGTAAGAATTCACCTCTTCTCGCCCCAGCTATGGGTTAATGAGTTGGACTTCATTATTATCTCAAAGAAATTCTCGGGACCTTAACAGATTGTTCAACAGAACAATTACCATGAAAGTGTTTATAGGAAAAGCCATAGGGAAACTACGTTACGGTAGTGACTGATGCAGAGATGACAAGTCAATAACATTTGGATATTTCCAAATATACAACTAATTTTATTCCCGTGCAAAGTTTTTAAACGAGCTACATTCCTTACTTACCCCAACTCTAACCCTACCAGTTAAGACCCGCCATGACATTTACAATGATGTTCACCCTGTACAAGTCTCAAACGCCACTCAAAATAAAGGGTTACAGAGTAAGCGACACCACGATAATTTGATAATGCCACCAAGATCAAAGATGCCACCGGAAGTTATAAAAACTTTAGAGGGTACCAACAATCCAACCCTAAACAAGAAACAAGAGAAGGAGTGTGAACCGGACAATAGTCAAACCTCTCTACACCTATTAATATACACTGAAGCAAACCACCATCATTTCCTTCGTGTTTCGTTTTCACGAACAGCTACTGTGTGTAATCGGCTCCCAAGATGATGCTTTCTCGACCACTACAATCTTGACCTGTCCAAGTCTAGGGTTAGCCGTTATCTTTCTCGCATATCCTCCTAAACTGCGCCTCTTGCCTGTTACTCTTATGCAACAAACTCCTCGATTGGTTCTTGGGCCTTGTATAAAGTAAACACTAGTTTAAAAAAAAGTCTATCATTTCAGCTGCAAGAAAAGATTAATATGGCTTTTTTTTTAATTGAAAATAATCTTTTGCCTTTTTTTCGTATCCAATGAAATTACATTTGCGAAGAACTACTTAGACAGATAAATTATTTTTTTAAAGTTATTCTTTTGTTAAATTTTATGCTTTACATTCTGAGTTAATTTTCTTTGGAAGGAAAAAATAGAATCTTAGAGTTTGTATTTGAAAAAAAATCTATTTTAAATGTTCCTATTTCATTTCATTAGTTTTTCTTTCGTTTTATGTAAGAAAATATATTTAGGTCAGGGCTTTTTTTTTTTTTTTTTTTTTTTTTTTTTGTCGGGCAGCTCCGCAGTAATCAATTAACCTCCCATTTCATTGGTTGTACATTTTAAGCAACGCTAGCCGAACGCGCTCCTGGCTGTTGTCATCCTATGCTAGGAACTAAGAGCCGGTAAGTCTCTCTCCCGAAGGAATTTCAGAACGAATAAAAATATGTTTATACAAAGAAACATTGATTTTGGAAAGTTTCAAACTTCCATGGCAATCTTCCAACTGAAGATAAGGATGGAACAACCTGTAGGCTTTGCACTTGATTGTATAATTCTCAGCTTCATTGTCTAAGGTTACAATGTTCGTTTGGATCATATTATTTGCGCCTCTGCTACAGAAAGATTCTTTCCAATATTTTCTTAATTTTCTTGCCGATATTGTTGCTGTCCTTAATCGTAACAAGTATATTCTTTTTATCTGTGAATACTTTTTTGATAAAAACACTATCTTCTGATCAGTATAAAAAATCAAAACAGATTCCATTTTTGTCGCACTTCATTGTATAATTCTCAGCTAAGATTCCTTTTTGTCGCTAAACTATAACGATTTAAATAGTTATTTTATATTTTAACAAAAATTGTTCCCACGATTTTCCGTCATGGGTATGACGATAAACTACATACGCGTCCCGGGTAAGAGGATAAACTACATCCGCGTCCTGGGTAAGACGATAAACTACATCCAACAGTAAGGCCTCTGATCAGGAGGTTTTGAGGAGCGTGGAACCACTTCTTAATTTCTAGTGTTCCCAGGTCCACCCTGACCCTGGGTGGTAGCACCCGTTAGGGTCCCAGCTATGGGCAAATAGTTAACCCCCAAACTAGGGTCAAAACAATATGAAAGTGTAAAAATAGATCAATACCAGAAATACTTTGTAAATAAATTATTACCAGCAATAAATTTTTTCAAGGAAAAATTAACACCAGCAATACTTTTTGAAAAAAATTATTACCAGCTATACATTTTGGGAAAAAAAATATTACCAGAAATAGATTTTTGATGTAAAAATATTACTAGCAATACATGTTTGACAAAAAATTATTACCAACAATGAAAATTTTGTCGGCATTAAATAACCCATTGAGGTGTTGATATGCCGTAAAACAAAGCAAACCAAACCAATCACACGACTGTAAAAGCCAAAAGACAGGTCGAAAATTCAAATCAAAAGAATCAATATGATTCTTGATATTGACTAAGCATAGCTTAGTAAGCCACAACGCCAAATAAAAATAGCCGGGTAGGAAGATTATATTGCGCCAAAATTTGAAGTAATGCGTTTACCAGTTTTAAAGATTAGTATTCAAAATCCTTTTTATCCTTGAACGAGATTTTTATACTATTGTTCACCTACTACAAGACCCAAGAGGCACTCAAGGTAGAGGGTTACTGAATAAAGTTAAGACGTAAAAGCGTAAAAGGAGGAAGTAACAAATGCGTCTGATGAAGATATGTAGGATAGATAGCCTTTGATAAGAGGTTACAATCATAGTGATCTGGAAGCAACCTTTCATGAGTCTGTTCCACAACGGTTTGTTGAAGGAGCTAATTAACAATTTGGGGGAAATATCTAATTGGAATTTCCGCCTTACCAATCTTATATGAAAGGAACGTGGATGTCGACAATGTGTACGTAGCATGGTGGATCCTAAGTGTGAATGTCTGAATTGGTGGAACTAAGGAATGTAACTCGTCTGAACATCTGCCGTTAAAAACAGTTATAAAATGGCGGATGCTAGCAAGGTTTCGTCCGTCGAAAAGGGATTGTGGCCTTATGCGTTATCACCCATAAAGCCACCTAAAAACTGCTTTTGAACTTTGTCAAATTCATAAAGTCAGGATTGGGCAGCTCCAGCCGAGATATACAATATCTATAAGCAAAGGACAGGCTGTCAATTAGTGAATTCTCCCAAAACATGGTAAAACAAAAGAAACAACCACCCCTCCCTAGCTGAGAGTTAAGCATAAATAAGTAAAAGACGTTAAAAAGTGTTAAAAATATTTTCTGAAAACCACAATATTTTGAGCATTAGAAACTAATAAAAAATTACCTTTCAAAAAAATTTTTAGATAAACTATTATTATAATTTTGCTAATAGTTTTAAAAGACGGGCATTATAATGTCTCCTATTTTATCATATTCGCTCACGCCGTCAGAGGTGGATATTAAGATTATGACAGTAGGGGTTAAAATTTCCCACCACTAACCATTATGTTGCCTTGTTTCAAATAGCACATGAACGGTAGTCTGACATAATAGCACATGACATGAAAGTGCCAACGAAGTAGAGCTGAACCATTGAATTTCTACATTGATCCTAGTAAAGGTTACGGATAACTCAAAAATCTCTATCTATAAAAGGCAGGATGTGTGTGTGTGTGTGTGTGTGTGTGTGTGTGTGTGTGTGTGTGTGTGTGTGTGTGTGTGTGACGAATGCACGGCCGCAATTTTCGACGGATTTGCACCAAATCGATAGCTGCATTTGTCACAAGTGGGAAAAATTTAAATCTGCATGGCACTTTACTCCAATTGGCTCATTCGCTTGCTTAAACTCAACGTTGATTCTGATTCCGCAGAACTGGGTTGGGTGTGAAAAAGTATTTGTTGTTAACATTCTTTTTCCATTCGGTTTTTCCAGTTACGAGTCTTTTTTAAAGCTGATCGTTTTGTGTTCATTTTGTTTAGTTCTTTTTTCGTAACAGATTTAATGTTTAGTATAGAGCTTAGAAAAAATTCGCAGTGTGAGATAGGCAAGAAGTAAGGCATGAAGCAACATCAGCATGGCAAAGGGCACTCCTTTAAAGGCAAGGAAGGGCAAAAATATTTTAAGTCAAGTGATAGCGATTGCTGTATGAGTCGTACGATTTTTGAAAAATTGCTGCCTAAATATACACAATATATATGTGTGTGTGTGTGTGTGTGTGTGTGTGTGTGTGTGTGTGTGTGTGCACGCGTGTGTGTGTGTGTCTGTATGTTCACCTAATACGACACTCAATATAGAAGTTACTCTGTTGTATTCTTTGAGCGTCAGAAAAGAGTAGGGTTCATGTAGGAAAGATAAAGTTTAGCCCTAGACTTGAAGAATCAAGATGGTAGTGACTTGGAAAACATCCTGCCGGGAGTCTGTTCCACAAAGCAGCAATTCTTCGGAAGAACTGCCGAATGGAACTTACTTCTTACGAAGGGAATGCGTATTCTTTGTCCTTTTGTGCCTGTGGCTCAGTTGCAAAAGTCAGGGTTGGCAGAACGTGGCTCATCAGAACCCATGCGATGGAAATAGCAATAGAGTAGCGAGATGCTCGTGACGTTTCGCCTGTGGGAAAGGGATTTTAGGGTGGGCAATAATGCTTCACCCACAATGCCACGTAGACGCTTTTGAAATCATGCAAGTGAAGACTGTGCAGCTACATCCGAAATATGCCAGCAATACGCCATTTTTTTCTGATTTGGTTCTTGATTCCCAAAGTGCGCGGTGCTAACCTCTGGGGGCATTGGAAAGATCCAGGAAGGCGGTGAGAAAAAAAAGTGGACAGCCAGAGGGTTATAGTGGTACATCTGAACCATAACATATGCTGCACACGCACATACATTCAACCCGAATGAATCTTGCCTTCATTTTATAGCGTATCCCATTTGGTATCTGTTTATATTCCTGAGATGTTTAATGGATGTCAGTTATCTCCTGTTAATTCCCCTCTCCAAGTTCTCCACTGCCTTAACCGAGTATTGAATTCAAACTCTTTGGGTCCTGTCACTTGATCTAAACAATGCCTTGATCCACTGTGCCATGTGTCCTTGAGTAACCAGTAATATGGAGTGCCAGAGAAAAGCTATAATAACAACAAAAATTGCAATATGAGCTCTGGTAAAAACATGAAATGATAACAGCAGAAATTGCAATGTGAGCACTAGTAAAAAAAAAAAAAGGTTGCTGAAGACATTAGGTTTATACTACCCAGAAATTCTTACATAGATGTCCTCAAGGACACATGGCACAGTGGATAAAGACGTTGGTTAGATCCAGTGACAGTTAACTGATAATTGACATCCATTAAACATAGCACGTGGAACTAGAACAGTCTACCCCAGTGAGCAAAATAAAGGGTTCAGTTCGACATTCCAACCACCTGAAGAAGGCCGGAGTGTACAACGGCCGAAACGTTGTAATAAATATGGCGACAAAGATGAGGAAAATAGTCCGAATAATGTAAATAGCGTATCCCATTTATATAACAATTATTATGAGAAATACTAAGATACTCATTTGAGATGTAATACTAACAAGAAGAAAATCCAATCAAAGGTTGACTATACATTGTGGGAGGGCGTCATGGTTGTGTCTATATATTGGGGCTGGCCTAAGGTTGTGTTTTGATGTGTTTTGGTCAACCCCAAAACGTTTGGAAATCACTGAGTTAAAGGACCAACAAAATGAAGGATTTAAGTAAAAGAAACGTTTTTTTGAAAACCACTAATGTAAGATTCAATCATTTAAAGGAGTGATTCCCAAAGTAGGCGGTACCGCTCCCTGGGGGCGATGGAAAGATCCAGGAAGGCAGTGAGAAAAAAAAGTGGACAACAGAGGGTGGAAGTGACACACCTGAAACATAACATACATTGCACACGCACACACATTGCACCTGAAGTGTATCTTGCCTTCATTTTACATTGCATTCCATTTATAGAACAATGACGATGGTAAATGGTAAGATACTAATTATAGATGCTAGCAACAAGAAAATCTAATCAAAGGTTGACTATATATCTAAGGGGGCGTTACGACTGTGTCTAGGCATTTCGAGGAGTTAGGGTTGTGTTTTGGTACACAAGAGGGCGGCAGCCCCAAAAAAGTTTGGTAACCACTTGGCTCGATCAATTCCAATCCCATTTATATAATTATTATGGAAAATATTAAAATACTTATCTATATACACGCACACACATACACACAATACACATTGTACATCTCTGTTCATGAGCGGGAGTAGTGAAAGATTATCAGGGCTGGATTTCTGTAAGTTTGAAGGATGAAGCAGATAAAATAACTTGGGGGTCACATTCAAATACTTTAAAATACTCAAATACTTTAAATACTCAATCAGATGCCATCTGAGCGAACTTGGTGACGCCATCTGAAGGTATTTCCAACTGTGACCCACCAGCAATATTATGCGATGTTTTTATTAAAATCTGTATGCACTAAGAAAACCTAATCAAAATTTGACTCTACATTAGAAGGGGGCGTTCGGGTTGCCTTTTGGTCCGCAAGGGGGGACAGCCATAAATTTTTGAGAACCACGGAGATAAAGCATAGCGAGGAAGCGTCAGATATTTAGTGGAATGATTTTATTGTTGCTTTTTAAATTTAGCATTTGCCTGTTATATTATTATATTTACTCCATTTTATTTATTTTATTACAACATTCTGGATAGAGCCACAGTTTGAGCACTGAGTCAAAAAATACGTAACCCGAAATAAAATTTGAACTCGCGTCCTGTACCACACAGCCTATCTTTCATTAAGGATCGGCACTGCCGTACTCTTGTTTTTTTTGTTTGTTTGTTTTTTCTTTTCAGAGTTATACTTATTTCTCTTGAATGAACGCCAGTATGTTTTTAGTTAATCAGGATGTAAAGACTCTTGTGAATAAATAAGGAAGCAAAATCGTTTCCATCTGCATTTATCATTCAGGAATTAAGTTACGTCCATTGCGGCGAACAGTGAACAAGTAGAGTGACGCCTAAGCTTGAAAAATGAGTTTATGCGTATTTCAATGTCGGTTGCATGTGGCTCTTGGCTATCGAAGTCATAATTGTAACGATAATAAATTTCTTAACAGTTGCTTATTGAGGTTATAACGACCCTATCAATGAAAAAAAGCAAAATACGTTGCTGTTTCTCAAAGCGACCTTCTTTCTTTTTTTTCTTACCTTTTTTTTATCTTTTCTTTCTTCTCTCTCTCTCTCTCTCTCTCTCTCTCTTCCCGATCTTTATTAATCTGCCAATCTTGTCATCTGAACTTGCTTATCGTACACCCATGAGCACGCACATGTCGTTGGAACTTATCTCTTAATCAAGAGCAGTTCTTTATCGAAGATAATCTTTCCTAATTAAACGAGCAAACAAAAAATATCTTTAACGAAATTTATTTGATTTTTCATAATTCTTCTCTGAAAATCTGTGCCTGAAATATTCAAAATAATCTTTATAGTTAGGAGAAAAACATTTTCGCTTTATTTGTTTTTACATTTCGCTAAATTGAATGACGAAGGCGGGACAACTGAATTGTGGGAATATCAGTTTATTTAATCGAGACAGCTCAACAACATTCGATGACGACAATTATTTGATGAGATGGCCAAACTAATTCTTAATAATATTTCGCTTGGCTAACACGATCGCCAAAAATGATTAATTTTATTTATTTATTTTATTTTTTTATTTTTTGACTGATAACGCGAGACATTGAGCTTATTTATCTGGGATCAAAGTGTAATACCTGTTCCCTTCCTCTCTGCTTTTGAGCAGCTCACGGTTTTGTAATGATGGAAATGTAATCCCTGGGATTCCAACCCTGCTGCAATACCACCCTCATTGCACTAGACAAGACGGTTTAGTGGGTATCGACACCAGTATAACAGTGGTCGCGGGTATTGCACAATTTGTGCCCATGGCCGATATGTACGTGAACAGGTACCACTCGTTAAACCGACCCTGTGTCACATTCTGCGGGATAGGTAAATGTTGAGCGCGTGGTATTTTGATCCTGTCGTTCAGTAAGACTTGAACTTAAACACTGTTCAAGTTTGTCGATCAAAGGAAAAACTGCTGAAGCTGAAATCCACCCCTTTTTTCGCACTCAATGCCAGCTCTCAAGTTTCCGGCCAGATGACATTCGATTATCTTTTTAGCTTTTTTAATCGATGTTGTTAACAAAAGGATGGGTCCAAAATGAAATTACAAATCAGAGATACCAAAAGCAAACAAGTACAAAAATGTAAATATCTGGGAAATATCTTAACAGAGAACGTAAAGTGAAACACTGAAATCTGAAGATGCATTGGGACAGCCAAAGATGTTTTCAAAAGCTAAGCAGAGTATTAAGAAACAGAAAAAAGACTTCATGATATCTGTCCTCCTATATGGCAATGAAAGTTGGACAATCTCGTCAAAGATGAAGTTTTGGTTTGGTTTGGTTTACGACATATCAACCTCAGTGGGTTATTTAATGCCGACAACATTTTTATTGCTAGTAATATGTTTTTCTTCAAAAATCTATTTCTGGGAATATTTTTCCTTGAAGAAACCTACAGCTGGTCATATTTTTTTTCAAAAAATGTATTACTGTTTGTATTGCTGGCATTTTTTAAAGTATCGCTGATAATAATTTTTCCTTCAAAAATTATTGCTATCAAAGATTTTTTTAAAAAGTATTACAAAGTATTTCTGGTATTAAAACCTATTTTTACACAAGTTTGGGTGTCAACTATTAACCCATAGCTGGGATCCTAACAGTTGCTACCTCCCCGAATCAGGGTGGACCTGGGAACACCAGCAATTAAGAGGAGGTTCCACGCTCCTCAAAACCTCTTGATCAGAGGCCTCGCTGTTGGACGTAGTTTATCGTCTTACCCAGGACGCAAGATGAAGAAGAGACGTGAAGCAACAGAAATGTAGTTCTACAGAAGGATGCTGAGTTACCATGGACCGATACGTTAACGACGACAAAATTTTAGACAAAATAGAAACAAAAAGGAAACTTATACCTAACATTTCTCGTGCACAAAATGAGGAAAGAAGGTCGGGTAGATTGAAGGGAAGAAAAACAGGAAAACAACGCACAAGCTTGAGTAAATGGCAGAATAAGGTTTAGGAGAAATAACAAAAAGTCAAAATTTATAAAGAGCTACAAAGGACAGGAAACTGTGGAGAGCCATGATCGCCTAGGTTCTGAGGGTAAACGGTACATAAAGAAGTATTGAAAGCTAAAAATATATCAAATTTACCTTTTTTTTTAGTTGGGGGGAATTAATTTCGTCCGTGACTGAATCAATTTTACGTGAAACGAGATATTATTTATCCAGTTCAATTTTCTGCCAGTCACAAAAGATGAAAGGAATACAGAAAACAGTTTCAAAATAAAACAAATCAAAGTACAAAACAAAAATCTGAAGGAAAAAAAATCTTTATACCTTTAAATTTTGAATCTAATTTGGAAAATTAATATTTAACTATTTCCAGTATCATCCTCCAAACTCCACTAGGAATGATTCTTTCTTTCGAATAGAAATAACTTACGGGTTACGAGCAGAGTGGATCGAAAGCGATCAACAATTCTCAAAGAGAAAGCAAATCCTAAATTTGGGAAGAAAAGAATTCGTTACATACATGTAAGTTTACATATATGAAGTATTTTACTCGTCAGGACTGATTAAAATTGCAAATAGAGAAGATTTTTTAAATATTGTAATTTTATTCATGATACGAAATATTTAAGCTTAGGGCAAAAACAAAAGAAACAAATCATTCGAAATTCTAAATCGAAATACAAAATCAAATTTGCAAACGTCAAACAATCGGCAGTAAAAAAAAACAAAAGACAATGTAAAGCCGGGCTTAATTACGTTTTCGTAATATTTCAGGAAACTCATTGTAAATTAGATAGATAGATAGATAGATAGATAGATAGATAGATAGATAGATAGATTGAGTGTCAGGAAGACTTCTATCTGTTATGACTATATCCTCATCTATTTCTGAAAGTCACCCACACTCAATCCAAAGTAAAAAACACATCTCTCTCTTTGTTTCTTCCTTTCTTTCTTTCTATCTTTAATTTACTTTCGTCTTAGTGTGTGCCTTGAAAGAAAGTAAGAAAAAAAGAAAGAAAGAAAAAAAGAAAGAAAGAATTTAATAACCTTGTTCTTTCAAATGTAACGCCATTCACTACTTGCAATCTCATCCTAGTGTCCCTCGTTCACTCTTGCCTTTGTCTATTTTATCTTACTCTCCCGCTTGTGTTTATTAGCCTTCTTCATTCGCATTATCTATGATTTGTCGTCTTATCGTTTACGTTTTCTTACATAACTGTACCGCTGCTAGACCCAGTCGTACAATAATAGCCGTTCTGGAAAAGGACCCCGATACAGCATCCGAGTTCCAAAAATATCTATATTTGTTGAACTCTTAGAGTTGGAGATTCCACGAGTATCAATCTCGCTTATAATGGAGCACCTAACTGTTTTGTTAATCATTGCTGAAAGCCTGTAACGCTACATACTTATGTTAGCGAAGTGTGGTACAAAATCACAACAACTGACTACAATTGGAAATGGTGCGTAAGAAAAGCACTCCTAACTACGGCAGTTCGGTCGATGGTACTCCTTCTCCCTTTTCTATACTGATACTCTACCTCACATCTATACACACACACACAATATACATTGTACATATCTGTTCATAAGCGGGAGTAGTGAAAGATTATCAGAGCCGTGTTTATTTAAGTTTGAAGGATGATGCAGCTAAAATGACTTGGGGGTCACATTTAAATAGATGGAAATACTTTCAATCAGATGCCGTCTGAGCGGACTTGGTAAAGCGATCTGAAGGTATTTCCAACTGTGACCCACCAGCAATATTATGCACTGTTTTTTTTATCAAAACCTGTTACCCTATTGCGTATAGTTGGCTGCGATACATTTACCGAATGTATAATTTTAAGAAATGGTGTGTATATTCGGCTTTGTATATGCTATATAGGAATAAAGTGTCGCTTCCGACACTTGAGTTGGAACATAGATCGCCAGTGGACAAACACAGGCGATCCCATTATTAAATTAAGTGGATCACGTGACCATAGAGGAAACGCATAAGTAGAAAGTATCCAGACGACTAACGATCTCTATTTCTAGTCTATCCTCTATTACTATACGGATCGCTAATTCTATTCTATCCTCTATTACTATGCGGACCGCTATTTCTATTCTATCTATACGGATCGCTAATTCTATTCTATCCTCTATTACTATACGGACCGCTATTTCTATTCTATCTATACGGATCGCTAATTCTATTCTATCCTCTATTACTATACGGACCGCTATTTCTATTCTATCTATACGGATCGCTAATTCTATTCTATCCTCTATTACTATACGGATCGCTATTTCTATTCTATCCTCTATTACTATACGGGCCGCTATTTCTATTCTATCCTCTATTACTATACGGGCAGCTATATCTATTCTATCCTCTATTACTTTACGGACCGCTATTTCTATTCTATCCTCTATTACTATACGGGCCGCTATTTCTATTCTATCCTCTATTACTATACGGATCACTGTTTCTATTCTATCCTCTATTACTATACGGATCGCTGTTTCTATTCTATCCCCTATTAATATACGGATTGCTATTTCTGTTCTATCCTCTATTACTATACGGATCGCTATTTCTATTCTATCCTCTATTACTATACGGACTGCTATTTACTATACTATTTTACTATAAGGATTACTATTCGAGCGAGTATTATCGAGCAAGTACTATTAGTGCAAGTGGTATTCGAAAGCTTCTGACGCCAGTATTGTTCAACGGCATTACTCTAGTTGTATCTGCAATTACAAAGTCTCTACTACAACGAGCATTACAAAACTGACAACGAGTATTTGATGACATCACAAAAGTGTCAAACGAGTCTTCGTTGACATCATAAAAGTATATGTGTACCGCAGCGTTACTTTAGTTGCTCCTTCACTCAATAATAATAATCCTTACATATGATACGCCACGTGTATATATGTCTGTGTGTGTGCGTGTGTGTGTGTGCTGAACTCTCCTGTCGTATTCGACGTATGACGGCCAAGCACTTCAGTTAATAGGAACCGATATTTGCACATATGATTTGATTATGGTATTGAAGGCTTTGTGCAGAACCAATCACACTTTTTGAAGGGCCGAATACAGAGACCTGGTGCACCACGTGCTACAAACCCAGTCTGTCCTGTTATTTACCCATAGCTGGGGCGAAAAGAAGAGGATTCGTACATTTTCCAAGGGTATTAGCACGTAAGTGAATATAAGATAGATAGATAGATAGATAGATAGATATTTCATTTTTTTTTGTGTGTGTGTGTAACAATTGATGGGCATTGTGCAAAATTTTGACATGAGACGCACAGATGTCCAGACCCCCATTCACGTCCAGACGCAAAAAAACTAACGCACTGAAAACTACAAATAGACCGACCCGAACAATGGCGACACAGTTCACAGTAAGAACTAAATACTCTCTCTTGTATCCTTCGTTACAACTAAAAGCATGCACACACGTAGTGACTCTTTTACTTAACTGATGACCCACCCGCCCAAATTCAAATTTATATGTGTTTTTGAAAAGAAAAAAAAGAAACATATAACATTTCTCTTTTTCTCATTTACGTACCTAAATTATATTTATTTATTTCTAATTGGCCATAAAATGGAAATAAAATTCAGTGAAATTCGTAAAACAAATATTCAACACGACTAATGTTGCCTGCAACTCATGTCTGCTTCTCATAATTTCTATTTAACTAAAGATCTTTTTTTCTTTCCAAAAACAAATATAACTTGAATTTTAGCAGGCGTGTCGTTATTTTGCATACTTGCCTTCAACTGTTACACAGAAAAAAAATTGTATTTGAATTAAACAAAAATTACTTACAATATAATACATATTACTTATGATACATTCCTACTTGTCGTTAATTTTGACGGCACGGGTACACTAGTTACTCTGAACAGAAGGTTATAATTGCCAGACTGGGGAAAATGACCAGAGAAAAATGTTAATGTTATCCCAGTAGTCACTGGGACACTTGCTTCCATCCTATTGACGTTTAAAGAATATGTCTACCAACTTGGTGTAAAATATACTTTGCGAATGCTACAGAAATCTGTCTTATTCGGTACAGCAAGCATATCTGTCTATATCCCTGAGATGAGGTATTTTAATTACTTACACATGCACACGTGGATAGAGACGTTGGTTAGATCCAGTGAGTAGACCGAAAGAGTTTTGAGCCAAGCCACAGCAGTGGTGAACTAAAACTTGAACAGTTGAGTTAAAGGGTATAACTGAGACATTCGAAAGAGGCATGGCACGTGGAACTAAAACAATCTACCCTGGTTCTGCTCGAAATTCCAATCACCTGAAGAAGGCTGGAGCGTACAACGGCCGAAACGTTGTGAATATGGCAATGAAAATGAGGATAACTGTCCGAATAATGTAAATAGTACAACAAGCATAGTTTGAAAAGAACTATGAGTCTGTGGCCCTAATTGTAACTTGACACGGTATTTCGCCTTCTACTCGACACAACAACAGTACCATGATACATTCAAAATAATAATAACAACGTTAAAATTACTCAACTGACTTTTTATTTGGCATTTCCAATGGTTGTGAGGGTACTGTAGATTATATTTGTGTAAAGCGTTGATAATTTATAGCAACTTTGTGAATATTAATCGTAAACCTTTACAATTTTTTGACATTCTGTTTGTTGTGCTGTTTCCTTCCGACGTCATTTATCGAGTCAAAAACTAACGCTTTTCAGATTTACATTTGAACCTAAAAGTGCCATTCATTTATTTCCAGAAGATCTTAAGTTATACAATTCTTACCGTCAAGCCCAAAAGCTCAATCGACCCTCCGTCAAATCCCTAGTGAATTTAACCCACGGAAATTTACCGTCGACCTTTCGTGGTTGATATCGACCAATTTGAGATGCCCACATTATCGATTAAATTAATTCATAGATGCATGCAAATGTCAGAACGCAAAGTGCGTTTTGCGTGCTCAGCTAGATTTCCAATAGAGAAAAAAAATATCTTTCTTTCTTTGTTTTTTTTGGTGGGGGGACTGTAGTTTTTTGTTTTGTGGTTTTACAGTTTTGTTTTTTATTGCAGAGGTCAGCTTGACAAGTTAACAAATTTAATATAATTAACGAAAATAAATTATAATTCTCTTTCTTCCTTTCTCTCTTTACTTTCTTTTTTTATTTTCTTGTTCTTTCTTCCTCTTTCTCACTCTCTCTCTCTCCCTCTCTCCCCCTCTCTCTATATTCATAAGAATCTTTCTCTCGAAAGGGGAACAAACGAATGACAAAAGAGACTGAAATAAAAATAAAATAAAAAGTGAATTTGAGATATTTTCATGTGTTGCCTTTAAACAATTTTTTCTGTATTATTTTATCTAATCTGATCACGCTATAAATCCATCTTTTGTATGCCCTGTCCCTTCAGGACGTGGTTTATCATTACTCTCCACAACTTCCTATTCTTTATAGCTGAAAGCAATGTTTGTCTTTTCACTATCCCTCCCAATACTTGTTCTGCCATCCTAGAAGCTTGTTAGGTAGGTAACTCGTTGATTTACTCTGTCTCTTTTTGACTTTTCTATGCAGCCTTGTCACAGGTATGCCACGATATGAGACAGAAAGTGTTGTAACCTAGGGAAGGTTACTGAATAGAATAATCACACGAATGTTGGTAATAAACGATAATACTTAGGACAAGAACAACACGTATAAGATTCGCCAGCGGCGTGTAGAAGTAGTAGTCAACTGCTAGAAGTGAGTCAGATAAATTCTACAATGGATCTCCAGCTGCAGGATATCTACCAACCGCCCCACGCAGTCAAATGTGGCACAAGGTCGAATTTCATGGGGGGTATCCGAGCCAGTAGGCTCGGCCAAAAATTCCCCGTAGATACCGTATAAAACAGGATCGAGTAGCAGTTTCCTGAGACTAGATTCTACCCTTCGACATAGCTTCGTCTGCGGATCCTCTCTGCCCGGAAGTAGAAAGTTTGACCAGCACAGCTGGAGACGAATCTCCAACTACAGGATATCTACCAACCGCCCCACGCGGTCAGATGTTGCACAAGGCCGAATTTAATGTGGGCTCGGACAAAAATTCCCCGTAGATACCGTATAAAACAGGGTCGAGTAGCTGTTTCCTAAAACAAGATTCTACTCTTCGACATAGACTCGTCTGCGGATCCTCTCTGCCCGGAAGTAGAAAGTTTGACCAGCACAGCTGGAGACGAATCTCCAACTACAGGATATCTACCAACCGCCCCACGCGGTCAGATGTTGCACAAGGCCGAATTTAATGTGGGCTCGGACAAAAATTCCCCGTAGATACCGTATAAAACAGGGTCGAGTAGCTGTTTCCTGAGACGAGATTCTACTCTTCGACATAGACTCGTCTGCGGATCCTCTCTGCCCGGAAGCAGAGAGTTTGATCAGCACAGCTGGAGACGAATCTTCAACTGAAAACCAACATACAGTATTTACTACTGTATTTATGTGAATGGGGACATACCCATTATCGTCCGTAGGTATGCTACTTAATGAAAGTGACTAAATGAGTGTATGTGTCATCATTTATCTATATTTACGTTCCCGGGAATGAAAACTAAATGGCTGCTATAGACATTAGAGATCATCTATTTATATACAACATATTCCAACTATCTGTATTCTATCAGAGATTAGGTCTTTATCGCGTCAAAACACCGGTTCTCATACGATCACCGAAGTTAAGCATAGGCCTCAGCCTAGTAAGTCTCGATGGATGACCGCTTAGGAATACCAGGTGCTGTCAGATGGGATGTATGGGTGGTGTAATTGATAACGGCTCGGAATTGGGAATCGGGGTTCCAATTCCATTCGGATTCATTATTTTCGCTTACAGGCAAATACCCTTGGGTAAACGTATGAATCCATCTCTTCTTCCCACCCCTCTGCTTTGAGTTAATTAGTACGACTTGTGTCAGTAAATCATTATCTCCAACCTAAATGCTTTCTGGTTTTAAATAACCTGCAAAAGGTTGATAAACCGTAAAACACAAATCAGTCTATAATGTATATTCTATTAGAGTAAGCTTGATTCTGAATTACAATCTATATTTTCAACTAGTTCGCTGTTTGAAAATTAAGCTTAATATAGTTTAACTTTGTTGATTATATGAGATTGAGACTATAAGTAATAGTGAGATAATTTATGAACCTAAGACATTTTCGTAATTATTCAAAAGTATTCTTTATTAATTAGCGTAAATAATTTAGCTCCTGCATAAAATAATCCTTGTATCGTTGTTGTTACTTTATTTTTGCTGACAGTGATTGGCATCATAAAAGAGTATTGAAAAGGTAACACCTTTTTCCGACTGTCATCAGAAAACAATTTTTGCGCAAGTAGAATGAACAAGAAAAAAATAAGCTTTTCTTAAAGCAGTAATTAGTCATTCTGCTGACAAAAACGAAAATAAAAATAAAAGAGTTGAAAAGACTTTAGAAAGTTATACTTTTTCTTTTTTTTTTTTTTTGTCATCTTCTCTGACTTCTGCGGCTGTTCATCAGTGTCGACAAACGGGCGAATCAGAAAAGGTGTAATTGGTAATGTCATGTCATACATGAGCTCCGCGCGTAACCTCTTATTTTAAAATGTGTGTACGGTGAACTCGTTAATGAAAGCACTCACCCTTGCACAAATATACCAACCTACCTCTACCCATGAACAGTTTATGTCCATATTTGCACGAATAAGAAAAAAAAAAAAGATAAACTTTTGCACTCTCTATTGAAAAAAAATATACATTTACCAAAGGGGCCAATCCTTTTAATTGTGATTGTAAGTGTTTGGATGATGGTGATGGGATATGATCCTAAACATAGGCGTGTAGGCTGTGGTGGTGGCCCGAACGATACAACAGACAAATGGATTCGTCTTGAGAGAAAGTGACAATGAAAAGACAATCCACTCACATCATTCTCGATTCCTAACCCAAACCCTCGGCAACTTTTTCCTTCTTTCGCTTTCTTTCTTAAAATGCTATTTGGAAAGAGCAGATTTCAATTTTTCACGACGTAATATCTAACGATAGGCTTAACATTTGTAGAGCCTAAAAAGATACGACATTTGACCATTTTTAACGGTAATTGTCTTTTGTAGCTCATAATGGATCTAGCCATTCGATTCTTTTACGCGTGTCTGTCTTTACTTTACGCATATGTATTTCTCAGAGACTTTTCATTATTTATTCTTTTCACTTATTCACAGACATATTCTTTTTTTGTCTCGCACACTCTCCCTCTTTCTTCCTTTCTGGTTTAATATTTTCAACTTTCCAGGGATTTATTTACCTATATATCTATTCCTGTATCTATACCGCTACTAAAGGACATTTACACATAATCACAGCATATTTCTTTTATTTGATATTGTTTTTTTATGTGTCATCTGTAGTTTCTTTAGCTGTGACCTGATGAGGCCATTTAAGGTCACATGTCAACTACTAATAACTGGTACACATTTACTGTGGATTTGCCATGTTTATGTTCAAGGAAGTTCTTTAATCGTCACAAACCCATTAAAATATCTGAATTAATTTCCAACCTGTCTATATTTCTGAGATGAGACATTATGTACACTATTTACATTACTCGGACTATTGTCCTCATATTTGTCGCCATATTTATGTACACTCCGACCTTCTTCAGGTGGTTGGGATATCGAACTAAACTCTTTATTTCGCTCACTGGGGTAGATTGTTCTAGTTCCACGTGCCGTGTCTAATGGATGTCAGTTATCAGTTATCTCCTGTTAATTCCCCTCTCTAAGTTCTCCACTGCCTTAACCGGGTATTGAACTCACACTCTTTGGGTCCTCTCACTGGATCTAACCAACGCCTTTATCCACTGTGCCTTGAGGACATCTGTATATGAATTTCTGGCTATTATAAACCTAATGTCTTCAGCAACCATTTTTTATCAATGCTCATATTGCAATTTTTGCTGTTATCATTGTATGTTTTTACCAGAGCTCATATTGCAATTTTGTAATAAACATAGCGACAAAGATGAGGACAATAGCCCGAATAATGTAAATAGCGTAATTTTCAATCATTTACAAACGATGAAAAAAGTGAAACAGTAATTTTAAAATGCATGAAAATACTTTCTTTGAAGAAACAAGAAAAAATGTTTACTTTTTTTGCAGGAAGCATACGGTTATAAATATTTTAGCCACAACTTTAAAAATTTTCATCATATTTTCTTTCTAGTTTTCATAATTTAAATATTCTACTTTATGTTTGAAATTTTGAACTCGACACGTCAATTCCACTTTCCATACCGATATCCAGTATTCCATGTGCACATCCAAAATGCGCTTACCGTTGTTTAAAATCAGTAAATTAAAGAGCATCTCTAGCCCAGCAGCTACTAAATAAATTACATGATTTTGAGTATCATGATCCGTTCATCAATCTCAGTTTTAATTTTTTTTTTTTCGAATGAAAACAAAAGAAAATAAGAGATATTTTTTCTAAAAAATTCAAGAGAATTGTTTTCCTGAAAATGTTCATTGTTCGCGTCAATACACCAGTTGTTATATGAAAAGCAGAAGCTAATTAAATCCTCAACAGGAAGTCGCTAGAATTCTATATCCGTTTTAAACGGCTGGCCTCTAAAAAAAAAAAAAAATTTACAAACCGCACACAAAAATTCTGCCAAGGATTCTGACGCGCGAGAATTTTCTCGTTCTTCTCTGGTACAAAATAAGCCAAAAGTTAAAATTCAGTTAGGGTCTGTATTTTGTTTAAGACTGATGTTGAAAATTCATTCCTAACAGTGAAAACTCATTTGCCTGTAAGCGAAAGCTACACGGAATTTCTTGATGCATAACAAACTGTTTAGTCACTAGAGACAAAATATCTCGTTTTCTGCGATTGTTAAATGAATTAGACTGAAAGAAAGTTAGT
Organism: Acanthosepion pharaonis; assembly: GCA_903632075.3. Classification (NCBI taxonomy): domain Eukaryota; kingdom Metazoa; phylum Mollusca; class Cephalopoda; order Sepiida; family Sepiidae; genus Acanthosepion; species Acanthosepion pharaonis. Next base: position 1,722,868 of record CAHIKZ030003723.1, read on the forward strand.
TTTTACAAAATACTACTCTTAACCTTCTACACAAATGTCTATTCGAAATCTAGCAATAGAAAACCCCATTGGCAAAATAAGAATCAAATTCAAGAACGTTATCAATTTTTTAACCTTTTATAAATACAGAGTGTCCGCAAAAATTGAACATCATTTTGTAGCCAATTCTCGCTCAAATGATCTCATATTTTAACAAAATGTGTAAAAACTAAATCGACTATACGAACTTATCTTAGTGAGGATCTACCTGGATGACTAATCCGGCGTGCCAGTGGTAATACAAATTGCTGTTGAAATGACCACCACGTTCACCTGATTTGACACCTTGTTATGTTTTTTCTATGGGGCTATGTGAAAGGACAGGTCTATATCCTCCCTCTTACTGAGGCGCTGAAGAATGTTACGCAAATCATGCTACGGCGCGTTTGACATGTACTGGACTACCGATGTGTCGTGACACAGGTGATCCGCATATTGAAAATTTGTGAAGCTTTGTGAAATCGGTTGAATATATTTTTTATAAATAAATCTTTTATTGGTCAACATGAAGTCTATTTAATTTCGTTTACCTGGGACATGTAGCTACATTTCAAATTATGTCAATTTTGCGGGGACAGCCTGTATTATAAAAAGGGCATGAAAGAAAAAACTGCTTTGATTTTTTTTATATTATTCTGATATTACTACTGATAATGTATTAGAATGTTGGAAAGTAATTACGTATTTTACCACAATAAATTATAAATAAACCAACCAAGTCAGAACCAAGATCCAATGTTACGAAATTGCGTCTAGAAATAAATTATCGTCTCTTCTATCCGATAGTGTTTTAAAATGTAATTTCACGGAGGATTATAACGTTAAAAAGCATTTCTTAATGTATAAATTCCTAAACACGTTTAAAAAATTGTGCAGTGTATACGGTTGAAGGTGCGTATATATTAGCTGTGGTTTAAAAGGTTTAAAAATGCTGATTGTGACAGATCAGACAAGTATCGTCCTGGAAGACAGCCCGCTCAGAATTAAGAAACTTTGAATGAGACGAATTGGATCCACGCCAAAGCAACAGGGATTTGGTACAAAAAGTTAATGTATTATGTTTGTTGTAGATCCCGAGATGAAATTCGGTCTCCAATGAATGACAAACGCAAGAAATAAAGATAAGAAATTAAATGTATTTACACAATAATACAATGGGTATATTGTTAGTAAATCCAGGAACGCTGTCAGTCGTAATAATAATATACAGTGTAACCCGGATATAAGAGACCCGGATATAAGAGAAACCCGGATATAAGAGAGATTTTCTCTGGTCCCAAATTAGAGCCTGTGTTAATGTATATAAATTAGACCCGACCCGGATATAAGAGAAACCCGGATATAAGACACTTCTTCTCCGGTCCCGACATCTCTCTTATATCCGGGTTACACTGTATATAGATATAGTGTCGAAGTAGGACTTCCTTAGAGTCTACGTGCTTGTAACTGACTTCTACAAGCGGTTACCTCACACTATTACTCTACCTCCAACTCAATCACAATCTCTGCTTTCTCTCTCTCTCTCTCTCTCTCTATTCTGACTGACTTTGGGTATTTAACGGCAGCAGTCCACGTAACACTCTGGTCGATTCCACTTACATGAAAAAGGGGAGGACCCCATAACAATGTTCAACAGTCCAGGAATTGAGAAAACTTGCAACGAGAAACTTTTGGTTCTTCATGAGTTTTTATTTGAGAACCAAACTCAACCTTCCACCATCTGCAGCAGTCTTTTAACCAGCAATGACGACCTTTCGTTTCTGAATTGCAATTTTTGCATGTTAAACGGGTTTTGTATGTGAACAAAAAAGGGCTGTGACGTCGCCCCCCCCCCTGGTCGCAGCGTCGACTCTGTCGTTCGATCTCGTTCGCAGCGCCAACTGTGACGTGACGTGGTCCAGGGTTCTGGTCCTATGGTCACGACACCAGATGTGACGTCTTTGCCGCGGCGTTAGTTGTTCGCTCCTCGCTGCTCCAAGTGTGACGTTCTAACCCTTTGGTTAGATGAATACCAGCCTCGCCGTTCCCAACTCGCTTCCAACGCCTGGTTACTTGGGTAACTGCACTGATCTCCGGTCTGCCTACCCACGTTGTGATTAGATCTTAGACAGACGGGATCAAACAGGGATTGGGGCCGTATGCAAGCTGAGTTCAACGGGGGTGATAACACACAAGAAAAAGAAAACCTCACAAGGTCAAAAATTATTGAAGAAAAAGGTAACAACTTTTTATATCTAAATGTTCGTTACACAAGATTATTCCTACCTCCCGACCCGTTTTGTGGACTGTGGCACCAAGCTTCTGCCATACAACTTTAAGGCTTCGAGTTGCCTACTCTCTAGAAATTTGCATTTCGGGGTGTGGATTGGTTTCGACACTGGGCGCTGATCTCTTCCTGTCGTTCACGGCTGATTTTTCTCGCCGTCAGTGCGCGAATCGACTTCTTCTCTTCGGCTTCGGTTGGACGAGCTTATTCACTTCGGCTTGAGTTGGACGAGCTTATTCACTTCGGCTTGAGTTGGACGAGCTTATTCACTTCGGCTTGAGTTGGGCGAATTTCTTCACTTCGACTTGGGTTGGACGAATTTCTCTAGGGCTTGGTTTGATTCCAACTTCTCCGAGGCGCAACTGCAAGTTAACTTCTTCTTCGTCCGAGGTGCAACCCCAACTCCAACTTAACTTCTCTTCGGCTTTCGGGCAATTTTCTTCACTTCGATTTGGGTTGGACGAATTTCTTCACTTCGGATTCTCTTGCCCGCAAGGGGGCGAATGAACCGGGCCCGCCGCCCGCGTTCGAGCTCCCTCGCTGTCCGCGGCCCAGCTCCAACTGCAACTTTTCTTCGGCTTTCGGGCAATTTTCTTCACTTCGACTTGGTTTGGACGAATTTCTTCACTTCGGCTTCTCTTGCTCGCAAGGGGGCGAATGAACCGGGCCCGCCGCCCGCGTTCAAGCTCCCTCGCTGTCCGCGGCGTAACTGCAACTGATTTCTGTCGATTGGGGTCCTGCTTTTATTGACGCCGTAACAAACTGGGGTGGGTCTGTCGGCGCCAGGGTTTTCTTGATAATTCTAAAGTCGTATTATTTCTGATTAGGATTTCCCATTATCGCTCTTACTTTCACTCCTACTTCCTTACTGTGCCTCTGGGGGAGGCGCATACCCGCTCCCCTGGTCCCTCGTATGTCAGGTGACCCCTCTCGACCAATGGGGTCCTGGTCGGGCATCTTTCCTCCTCCCTCGCACATCACGTGACCGCTCTCGGCCAATGAGACTCTGGTCGGGTGTCTCTCCTCCTCCCTCATGTATCATGTGACTGTCCTCGGCTAATGAGACTCTGGTCGGTATCTTCCCTCCTTCCTTCGTGACGTCTCTAATCGGGCGTGTACAATCCGGGGCTTTGTTCTGGGGGAAGAAACACCTTGCTTAAAAAAAAACAAAATTTAAATTGTCCTTTTCGTACGATCGAATGACGCTATCGGTCCCTTCCACACGTGGCATCTGTCAAAACAGCCTGCCGCTAATTGGATGCGATCTAAGAAAGGGATTTTCCTAGACCTGTCGGCGTCTCTCGCGAGCTAATACAAATATTCCATTTTTCTCTGGCCGATAATAAAATCTACATTATCTCAAAAAAGCATTTTCACTTTGGGTGGTTTTTTTCCAACCCCAGAAATTGTCTGGGCTTCGTGTATTAATGTTTTGTTTTCGTATACATTTCCCCATCTGTTACCTATCATCTCAATGACACCCTTTTCGTTTGTTACTTATCAATATTTTTTCATTGTCCCTAAAATTTTATTTCTTCAGCCAACTTTAACAAACTTCCATCTTCCGTGGACACAGAATTAGATCAAGTGCTTGACCTGATAATTTTGACATCTGATATGTGCCAGTCGAGCGTGTGTGTTTTCGCTTACGACCTTGTTTCGTATTATGTTTCTGTCTTTCCTTTTCTTTTTTTTATTATCTCTAAACTCTATTTCTTCAACCAATTATAACAACTTCCATTTTTCGTGGATTTCGGTCAGGTACTTTGACCTAGATATCTTTTGACACCTGTTATGTGTTAGCTAAGCGTGTGTGCTTATGACCGGGTTTTGTACCATCTACTTCTCTTTCTTTTTTCTTTCTTTCCCTCTCTTTCTTTCCCTCAGATCGCCTAAACGCAATTAGAGAATTATTCTCAAAACCCAAATATTCTTCATCTCTAAATAACTATCAAAAGGTTAACAAACCGAAAAAAATAAATCATATATTTATGAATATCTCTTTTCAGTTTTCTAATTATGCATGGTGCCACAGGGCCAAAAAAAGACAGAAACTTGTGACAACACCAAAACCAGGACTATACCGCACAACTATTCGCTTTGTGTCTTGTAAAATGTGAAAAATGTGCATTACTATTGGAGCATGGAAGGAACATGATGTTTATTGTCAACACGAGTAATCGAGTAAAAAAAAAAAGTTTACCGAATCCGAGATATCATTAAAACATCATATATTGCTTTGCAATCCAATAAAAATGCACACAAAATTCTTTCCATTAAATTTTGTTGTCAAGACACGTTCCTCATTAAATATAAACCCAAGTTTTTATATTTGTCTGACGTTCAGATACGTCTAAAACAAGTAAAATCAGTTATATTACACTCTTCTTTCTCCTTTGGAAGTATTTTTACAAACAGTTACTATTATGATATTTTCATACGAGAGAAGAACTCTGGTGTTAATTTAGACGGAAGTTTTTACTTTTAACTGCATTACACAAATGCACTTCAGATCGCAACACTCAACGATAATGAATATAAAACTATATTTTAACAAGCAACTATTAACACCAATTGTAAACGGTCCAAGGAATACATTGCAGACATTCGATCTCACAACACAAATTTCTCTCGTAACAATATTACAAGCAGAACATTTTTTTTACTATTGCTCACTCGATCCATTCAACCTAGAGGGTTACTAATTGACGTTGTTATAAGAGCGTATGAAAGGAAAGCAATGATTGCATATTATGAGGATATGGAGTATCAGGTTTGGCACCACACACATGGGGCCTTTTACCAGACTAAGCTAACGTTAGTAAATTATTCCAAATGTAAAGAGAAAATTCCATTCAAACATCTTTTTCCAGAGAAATACTACATTCTGAAACAGATGTCCATAAAGATGCTTCTCTGAACATTACAATTTAATCACTTCATGTCAAGGGTCAATCGTTATCTAATGCTCATTTAGCACCACCTCATTTTTCATTCTGTTATACTGGAACACACCTATTCTATTGTTAATAGACTCTCCCACCTATAATAAGTAGGAGTAGTAGCAGTCGCTGAGTCGCGGAGTGAGTTGGTCAGTCAGTCGATGTCGGACGACTGTTAGTCGAATACTAAAAGTATCAGCCACCACAACTAGATTTCTCTGCGTCATTACCTATTATATCAAGTTCCTAACGGTTTTATACGTCGAACCTATTTTAGGACCGACTTATTACAAAGATAAGCCTCCACTGTGAAACTACTCTACAACACATTCATATCATGCCACATTCATCACATTCATTTTAACAGTAACTCTCTAACTTGAGAGGATCTCGAACCTTATATTTCTTGAACTTTAATAAAAAAAAACATTCGTTTTATGAGATTGTACGCGTTTCTATCAAAAACTTTATTAAAGAAAAGAATTGTTACAAAAGATTATGAAAACACACACACACACATATATATATATATATATATATATATATATATATATATATAAATCATGAAATAGATTAAGTCCGACAAATATTTAATATATTGTGCCACTAATTTCAGTGCGGACTCATTTACTATTCTTAGCACGTCCCACTCGAATTACCACTTGAAAGTGTTGGAGGCCATTTATATTTTATTATTGAGGCCTTCTCTGTGTAAGCAGAAGGATTTCGTAATAGGCCTCCAACTAATTTCTATCTAAGCAATAGTTTTCCCTCTAATACATATTGTCCATCTCTTTTTAGTGATGATTCTGTTATAATTAATAATCTCGATTTAGCTCTGTTAAACGAGGTTCGAAACCGGTTAGCTAGCCCGTTTTTCAATTTTACTTTTTATTTATTATCATCATTAGTGGTAATATTTTTTTTTCATGGCGATCATAAAATTTTGTACCACAAATCATATCATTAAATAATTCTCAGATTTAATCAATTTCATAATATGTTGTCATTGTTTACGTTAAATACGTTTCGTATGCAGAAATGAACGATTGAGAAAATTCATCGAAGTTTATGTGTTTAAAAACAGTAATTCGTAGCTAAATGGTATAGCACATCAGTTCAAATGACGGTTTCCATATAGGAATACAGGTTCGATTGCTGTCTGAGACCGCATATTGTCTACGAAATTTCTTGAAAATTCAGGCCGGTAAATGTAATTAATACTGTTTAATTAAAGACAGAGCATTTACTTAAATAAATTGTATCTATAAAACTAACATATAATAATATATATATATATATATATATATATATATATATATATATATATATATATATATATATATATATTATTTATGCTCTGTAAATTTACATTGACCACTGTTTTGTAAAAACAAAAATATCAATAAGAACACCGTTATATATATCTTACTGTTCTTTCTTTTTAAATAATATATATATATATATATATATATATATATATATATATATATATATATATATATTGTGTATTTAGGCAGCATTTTTTCATTCATACATGTTTCATTAAATAATATAGACAAGTGTTGTCTATTTATTTTATGTAAATTCTTTTCATAACGTCTGATAAACTTAATAAACGAAGAAAGAAAATCACAATATTGATACATATTTTTTAATCCAATCTAAGCTTTCGGCTTACATAAGCCATTATCAAAAATGACAATTACAATACAATATATTAAGCAATACACGGACAAGAATGTGTCTGTTTCTGTTTACATGGATGATTTCCAACGATAAACACGTGCATATAAGACGCTTTGATAATGGCTTATGTAAGCCGAAAGCTTAGATTGGATTAAAAAAATATGTATCAATATTGTGATTTTCTTTCTTCGTTTAATGATAATGTTATTATGCTTATCAGAAGTTATGAAAAGAATTTACATAAAATAGACAATACTTGTCTATATTACTTAATGAAACATCTATGAATATATATATATATATATATATATATATATATATATATATATATATATATATAATTTAAAACGTTATTTTTAGTGGATATTTAAGTAGACACTCCAATATGAGTATCCACTAATAATAATGTTTAAAATAATAAAAATCAGTAGGATTGATAAATAAAATGAATTACTATAGAAGATATATATATATATATATATATATACTATTTATATTATTCGGACTATTGTCCTCATCATTGTCGCCATATTTGTAATAAATATGGCGACGAAGATGAGGACAATAGTCGAATAATGTAAATAGTGTACATAATACCTCATCTCAGAAATATATATATATATATATATATATATATATATATATATATATATATATATATATATATATAGGTGTTCTTAATGATATTTTAAGGAGAGATGTGAGAAGCAGAAATTGTTTGTAATCTTCGTCAGTATAAATTTGGTCAGCTGCGTTGAATAGCAACTTTTGAGGGAAACAGATCTCTCGTTCGACAATGAAGACGAGCATCGCTGCAATCAACTCGGTAGATGTCGTGGTTGCAGGTGTTCATGTCAAGAAGAATGACATTAATATTACTTGGGAAAAGAATTCTCGATTTCCCTGAGCGACTCCCTGGCCTGCGTAGGATGACATACGTTCATTCGATAGAATTGATTATAAATCTTTTCACTCGCAAACCATCTCTCTCAGTATCCTTATTACTACCTATTTTCTCTCATATATATATATATATATATATATATATATATATATATATATATATATGCGATGGATAAATAGTCGCCTGAATTACACATAAATGAAAATAACACTGACAGATATATTTACCAAAATTACACAAAAATATCTTGAAATACTAAAGAGTACATTTATTCAATAAAATCGCCATTGGCTTCAACCACGGCCTCTGAACGACTTCGTAATCTCCTGCAGCTCTTCTGGGCAGTCTCTTTCTTTAAATTAGTGAATACTGCCATAATCCTTGGCTCCACTTCATCTTTGGAGTCACAAGGTGTTTTGTTGGTCGTTCGGTCAACTGCGCCCCACACATAATAATCAAGGGGGGTGCAGTCTGAGGAGTTAGGTGGCCAGATGTAAAGAGTGATGTCGTCGCAAAAATTGTCTTACAACCATGATTTGGTTCCCCCGCTAGTGCAGTGTCTTGTTGCCAGATATAAGATATTCCAGCAGTCACACTCTTGACCCAAGACAGCACTACCTCCCCTGAGGCCCCCACCAACAAATTCGGGAGTTGTTTTCTTATCAGTGAGTTTTCCGAGCTGCCTTACTTTCCTAATCACTATTAGACTCATCCAACTCTTTCCGAATCCTTTAGGCTGTCCTCAGATTGACACCCAAACACTCTGAAATGTTCGTATTGGAGCTTCCGGCGTGAATGCCAAGCATCACAGCATGCCGTTTCCAAATTTCTGGCAGAGTTAAATGCGTCATGGTGCTCTTTTTATCGCAGACGATGCTGAACTGAGCCTACAATACTGTGCCGTCGACAAAATAAAAAAAAACAAAAAAACACGCATGCACACAATTGAAAATAGAAAATGGCGACAATTTACCCATCGCACCCTGCATATTATACACACACACACACACACACACATATATATATATATATATATATATATATATATATATATATATATATATATATATTTGTTTGAATAAAAAAGACAGACCACGTTAAGATTCCATGTAATAAGCTATTTTAAAAAAAAAACTTTTTTTTTTTTTTTTTTTTTTTTCATCAGACTTTACTTAAAAAAAAAAAAAAAAGTCTCTTTTTCCAGAAAAAAAAAAAATGGTGAAATAGCTTATTACATGGAATCTTAACGTGGTCTGTCTTTTATTCAAACATATCCGCTCTGAATTTTACATTGAGCTCTCTGGATATCATCCTCCTCAGGTCTACCCATACGGATTACCTAAATTTGCATAAACTATATATATATATATATATATATATATATATATATATATATGTATTTATTATTAATTTTTGTTAATATTATATAAATTTATTTTTATTATTACTTCAAACGTTTTTTTTTTTGGATACCTGGAGGACACATTACTCATATTTCCTCTAATGCGTATTATCAATACCAAAATCCAAATTTCCTTTTCTTGAACTTTTTCCTCTTGTTTCTCTTCTTCCTCTCTCTGTTACTAATCACTTAGCTTCCATTCTTTCTCCATATGTAAATTCTTTTTTACCTTTTATAGGAAACTTTCCAATGACGGAAGTGGAAGATATGCTTCGATAACTGCATTTCGGAATAAAATATTTTACTAGCATCGTGATTTCCCACCTGATGTAACGTTAAAAAATTTTTAACGTTGAAACAGTATGTACAGTTTGGTAGTGGGTATGTGCATGTTCTAATGTAACACTGCATAATAAATAAATACATATATATATATATATATATATATATAGTATCATTTTCAACGTTATATTTAGTGGATACCCATATTAGTGTAGACGATGCATTTATTTTTTAAAAAACATTTATTTTCAATTACATTTATTTTCATCTACTTGCCTAAATATTCGACGTATTAAAGAAAAATGCACCCACCGGCTGGATCCGTATACTCAAATATGGATATCCATTAAAATAGCATTTAAAGTGATACAAATATGTCGGACTAATAACTAAAAATCTATTACAGTCTTTTGAACATATATATATATATATATATATATATATATATATATATATATATATATATATATATATATATATATATATATATATATATATATATACTAGCATATATGGCCCGGCGTTGCCCGTGCATGATTCAAAAATGTACGACTCATTCAGTAATCGCTATCACTTGACTTAAAATATTTTTGCCCTTCTTTGCCTTTAAAGGACTGCCCTTTGCCGTGCTGATGTTGCTACATGCCTTACTTCTTGACTATCTCACACTGCGAATTTTTTCTAAGCTCTATACTAAACATTAAATCTGTTACGAAGAAAGAACTAAACAAAATGAACACAAAACGATCAGCTTTAAAAAAGGACTCGTAACTGGAAAAACAGAATGAAAAAAAGAATGTTAACAACAAATACTTTTTCACACCTAACCCAGTTCTGCGGAATCAGAATCAACGTTGAGTTTAAGCAAGCGAATGAGCCAATTGGAGTAAAGTGCCATGCAGATTTAAATTTTTCCCACTTGTGATGAATGCAGCTATCGATTTTTTTTTTTTTTTGCATGCTAGCTAAAATTCGTGTCAGTCAGCTGTTGGCTATCACACTGGCCAGTAGAATCTTCCTGCCTATTCGTGGCAGCCAGCTATAGGCTCTCACTCTGGCCAGTAGAAAATGGCCGCAAACTACATGAAAACTGCCGTAGAAGCATGAAAAAATCGATTATTTCCACTATCGATGGAAGTTGGGAAATGTGCAATACTTGGAGCATGTGCATGTAAATTTTGGTGCAAATCCGTCCAAAATTGCAGCCGTGCATTCGTTACACATACACACACATCCTGCCTTTTATAGATAGAGATGTGTGTGTGTGTGTGCGTGCGCGCGTGTGTGTGTGTACGTACGATGCAGTCTGGTAGGTAGTTATATCAACATTTTAATTCTATGTCTACTGCTATTCATTCGTGTGTCTATCTCTAAAGTATTCAGCTCGCTATCTCGTTTTGATTATATACATATATATATATGTGTGTGTGTGTGTGTATGTGTGTGTGTGTGTGTGTATAAATATAAATATATATATATATATATATATATATATATATATATATATGTGTGTGTGTGTGTGTGTGTGTGTAATATATATATATATATTACTATTTATATATTATATGCGCGGTGCTTATTAGAAAGCGCTCAATATCAGACATAGAGCTAACATATTTGGTTGAATTGATATTTGATATATATATATATATATATATATATATATATATATATATATATATATATATATATGTTTAATCGGTGACAGACTGTGTCGAACATTTTTACCGGACAAACTTATTAAAGGGCCCAGTCAAAAGGTCCCATTTAATCCCAAAACGTGGTCAAGGAAATCAAATATAAGGTTTTAGGCGAATAAAATGTTACTTCTATTCAATATTTTTTTTTATTTATTTATGTTAATGCATGCATAATATAAATACTAGAAAATTATTTTTTTAGACCATCACATTGGAGCCCACCTTGAAATTTCCTCGTATCCCTGTGGACCAGTCCGCCACTGTGTCTAATCTTTAATAGAATTCTAAAATAGTTTCTAATGTTTGGTCATTTGGTCAGATTTTAAAAAGTGGGTCGAACCAAGAACTTTTCAGTATCCCCTCGTATATTTCCCATACTCCTACACAAATAGGCGTTTATGTTTGCATAGATAAATAATTAAAATCTGTACACGTTTTCGCTTGCAATATTCTTGACTGTGTTAAATTATTCATTTTTATTCTCAAGGAGGTGAAGGTTGTCAAAACAAATTTGAAGAAATTAAATTTCCTTAAAGGTTTTGAGCTTCTACACCAGATAATACCTTTCTGATAATATTCAGCAACCGCTGAAGACTGATTTTGGCGACAAGCAGAATTCCCTGAGATGATTTCAACCATTTTGTCACGTCCTCGTGAGGCTGGTCTTCCAATGGAAGGACGCAAAATACTTAATTCTTTGTGACGTGAGAAAGCGGACGCATCGAGCACAAACTAAAAACGCATGCTGTTCGTAAAACTTTAAAATTCTTTCACAATCATTTTATCCATTATGACTTAAGATTTAAAAGAAAACCCCTGCATTCAAAACTGAGGACACTTCACTTGAAAGTTTTAAGAATAGAAAGCCCATGGCTTTAAATCGATTGGGAATTCGCGCAACCCAGATGTTGTGCAAAAGCATATCTCTAGATCGCATACATGTTTGAGAAAAAGGAATAAATTTTTTGCATGTCTTTTAACATTCTACAGATCAGGAATCGTTAGCCAATTTGTGTCATATTACTAGGAAAGGTGAAGGACATCGCCAAATAATCCTATTCTTTGGCGAAATTTTACAAAAAAGAAGAATTACTCGGAATGGAAACTCAACAAAAAAGATCAAATAATTGCAAAATAAATCTACTTCGAAATAATATAAAAAAGAGAACCTGTGCAGCCATAAAACGTCAAAGAATGGTTTTGTTTTTGTTTTTGTTTTTTGTTTTTGTTTTTTTCTTAAAAGAACCCCACCGAATTGGTAAGTTTTCTCTATGTCCGGGCATCGGAAATCCCAATATCGTAGTGAATGTTTCATTATAAATATTATGTGGATAGGTTAAAGGTTATTGGAGCCGAAAGAGGAATCGGTGACCCGAGTTCGAATTCTGGTCGTGTCTGTTGTGTTCATTTTGCACGAATGTTCTTAGGAAAGGCAAGAATCCATCTCTTAAATTACAAGACAGATTACGCTCTTTAGCTTTGTGTGGTATTCAAACAAGGAGAAGGGTTACTCTAAATACAAAACCGTCGAGAAACTACTCCATTATCTTTCCTGAAAATACATGGCAATTCAAAAATAATAATAATTATAATAATAATGATAATTAAATTTCAACTGAGTGAAGAATTGCAAATAAACCATAATTCACCTACTGCAGTAGCAAAGAACCAAAAAAAAGAAAGCAAAAGTAAATGCAATGTACAAAATGCAGAAATGATGGCAAGATAAGCCTCTCCCTGGTTAATACTCTGCCCGTACCAAACAAGCTGATGTAGACAAATGCCATACCCATTAGTAGCTACGTAGTGCAGGGTTAAAAGCTGAAATCGAAATTTTATTCTTGCTGCACAGGATCAATGCTTGTTAACTAGAAATTACCAAAGACACATACTGAAAAATTGTGCTAACCTGACATGCAGATGTGATAAATATCCAGAAACAATTGACCATCTTGTATCAGGTTGCACGGTGTTAGGACACACTGAATATAAAATTCGGCATGATAGAGTAGGCTAATATCTGCACCGGGAAAATATGCTATTTTTACGGGGAGGAAAATACAAAAAACTGGTATTAACATCATCCAGACCCGGTTAGAGAGATAGGACTTGTAAAAATTGTATAGGCCTTTGCAATACACACAGACAGTACAATCAAAGCTAATCCCCCAGACATCGTGATTCAAAGACCAAAAAAAACATAATATGCTTTCTTACTGACATGGCAGTCCCTGCAGCTTGTAATGTATCTTTGAAGATCTTCAAAAAAACTATCAAAATACAAGCGTCTTGAAATAGAAACCTCAAAAATATGGCACATGAGGATATCACTAATTACATTTGTAGGTGGAGCCCTCGGATGTATTGAAAAAGGTTCCGATAGACTCGTTGAAGGGATTCCTGGTAGACTATGCTTTAAAGAAATACAAAAACATTGTACTCACAAGTACAGCTCACACATTACGAAGAGCTTTATCTGTATAAAATGTGTGTGATCTTAGCAGTTTTTTTTGGTGGAGGCTACAGAAATGATCAGTGGAAAATGACATGAAGCCATTTCTAACAATAGGTCTCTGGTTGGGACCCGGAAGGAAATGTCTATACAACAGAAATCAAAAAAAATAATAATAATAATAATAATAATAATAATAAGAAGAAGAAGAAGAAGAAGAAGAAGAAGAAGAAGAAGAAGAAGAAGAAGAAATACAAAAAATTGTTCTCACAAGTACAGCCCACACCTTACGAAGGGCTTTTATCTATGTAAAAACATGTGCTTTTTGGGTTTTTTTTTCTTTTTCTTTTTTTTTTTTAATTGGTCAGTGGAAAATGTCATGATGTCATTTCTAACCTTAGGTTTCTGGGCGGGACCCGGAAAGAATATGTACACACCAGGAATCAAAGGAAATAAAATAATAATAATAATAATAATAATAAAGGAACATATGAAGAGCCATGATCGCTTAGGTCCTGAATGTAATATTCTTTTCATGATTAACCAAAGCATCTAGAGATATTGTTCAAGAAATCAGTTGGTTCGTTAGTGCGGTTATTATAACAGGGATTTGAAAAACAAAATCGGCGAGAAGAGTTACTTTACATTTATTTTCGCACAAATAGCCTGGGGAAAAGTAAGAATCTATCTCTTCTAACTCATCGTCAGCTATAGAGTGAGAAGAGAGAGATTCAGACCTGGACTCTCCTTGAGGTGCTAACTAGTCTTAAATTCATAACCAGCCAGAAGGAGGATGGTCTCCGTCAGGTTATCTTGCATTAGACACACACACACACACACACACACACACACACCACTGCTGTTATGGTTGCAGTACATATAGTGCTCCTACGGTCCTAATGAATTATGAAACTCGTGACGTGACTAACATTGATTGTATTGAATCGAAAGTTTAAATCTTCTACTTTTTATGACCATGAAACATTTCTGTACTTTCGCAGTTGATAAACTGCTCTACCATCAACTGTTTTGAACTAAAGCCTTGCTCACTTCTTTAATGATACTGTATGCCTAGCTCAATCGGCCCAAATATTCGTATACAATGATGTCAATGATTTTGAAAGACAATGCAAAAATTCTCTTTCGATTTTTCTGACGAAAGCGCATTATACTTTCTATTTCTCCCTCTCTCTTACACACACATTTTATCTTTATAAATATCTTAGTATCTTTATTCGTTTTTTCTCTCTCTCTCTCTCTCTCTCTCTCTCTCTCTCTCTCTCGCAGAAAAAACCGTTTTCATTTCATTTTGCAAGAGAAACCGTTTCCCCTTTTCCAAAATACTTCTAATCACGCCCATTATACTTTCTATTTCTCCCTCTTTCTCTCTCAGTAAACCCCCCTCTCTCTCTCTTACTTTATCTTTTATATATATATATATATATATATATATATATATATATATATATATATATATATATATCTTAGTCTCTTTATTCGTTTTTAATATCTCTCTCCCTCCCTATCTCTCTATCTATCTATCTCTCATTAAAAAACCGTTTTCATTTCATTTTGGAAGAGAAACCATTTCCCCTTTTCCAAAATACTTCTAATCACACGCGTGTGCGTGTGTGTGTGGGGGGGGATAAACCTTCATTGGGAATCTGCATAGAAGAGTTTGACTGCAAACTTGATGCTCAAAGGATTTAGAAATGACATTATGTATCGAGCAAATAAATCGATATTCCATTTGGTTACCGATTGAGTTTTGATTGTGATCAACAAACTGAAATAGATAGATATATAGATAGATAGATAGATAGATAGATATGAACTGACTATTTATTATGCTAAGCTTGATCTGGCGCATGTCTGCAATAGCAGAGCACCTTGTGAGAATTGAACTCATAGTTCTAGTAAAAAAAATTGAGATCACCACTTTACATGATTCCCCTTAAGCATACTAATATAACATAACAGTTTTGTGTGGGCTGCAGCTGCTTCAAAAAGCCTTTGTTCCATATTTTCATTTGTGTCTGTGATTTACCGATGCGTTTTAAATTCAAAAAGTCAAAGGTCAAATATAAAATTTCCCAACAAATGTTCTGGCCATTCATTTGGTCATGTTTACGATCCCTCGTTAAGCGCTTCGTCGATCGATCAATAGCTTTATTTTTTTTTCTTTTTATGAAAGAATTCTAAACTCAGTAATTCAATGATCTGTTGGAAATGTGAACAGGAAAATCATTTAAGCTGAGTTAATTGGTTTTTACATTTTAAAATCAAATGATTCGCTCAGATTAAGATGAATATATGTAGCAATTTTTTGTTTTTTGTTAATGGCGACTATCTCCCTTTTGTGAGAGTGTCGCCATTACAAATGGCGATTATCTCCCTTTTGTGGAGAAAGTCACGAGGATCACGTGACGGCCGGTGAATGATGTCAGGGGCATAGATTGACGAAGGGAGTTGTGCTGTAGAGCCCAGAGAAGAAGGACGTCGCTTGCTCACAGGGGTAGGTTTTACTGGGAAAAAACCCGCCGTAACTCTAGTTTTCCCTTCGGGAAATATTACAAGTAGGGTTCCTCTTTCTTGCACACCGTTTGTTGTTACATATGTTGTAATTTCTCTGTGTGAGACATGTGTATAGGTTTATATCTAATTTTGTGTATGACGTATCATTATAAACTTCGAGAACCAAGCATTTTTATTTTTCCATTCAGCCATATTGTCCGTGTTATATCACGGATATAACAATGCCCAGAGCGAGAAAGATGTATGTGAGGAAATAAATATGTCTTTCCTTCACTCACGTTACAAAAATAATTCAATTTACTAAGTAAGGCCCAGCCTTTCGGAATGAGAGTGAAAGATCGAAGAACTTATTTCAGACGAATAATAACCCAGACATTGTTCTTATTTAATGCCAAGGCCTTTTTGGAAAATAGATAATGGATACGTGTGGGCAGGAATTACGCTTCTGGAACAGCACATCGTCTTCTTCCTGTTGTAGAAATGGCAACAAAAATGGTTAAACAGTGTTTGGGACGCTCATAGTGCTGTTCAAAATTCTCTCCACAAATACAAAAGATGACACCTCAAAAAATCTTATCAGGGGTTGAAGATGTTGGTCTGTGTTACATACGCGAACAACCATCAATTTCATGCTCTTGTTGGGATTGCTATAAGTTTGAATTTTGGCATCAGAAGGTTTTTATATTAAGATGGTTAGTTTACGAGCATGTTCGCCATATTAATCCGCAGCAATATAGAATATAGACATTCAAAACGAATCAATCACAAGGCAATTGACTAAGAAACACCGATTATGAGATTTCAATAAAACAACATGCATTTATGTACAATTGATATACAATTTGAGAATACAGTTGAGTTGAACTTTAATGGATAAATGAGAATAGATGTATTTGGCTGCGTAGAATATTATTGTGAATGTTTGAAGGTATTTGCAATTGCTTTTCAGATTTGTTCACAAAATTAAACTAAGTGTCCAGTTACGTACTAAATTGTCTTTGTGCTAGTTCAGTTATTAGTGTGTGTACGTAAGTTTGTTTGTATAATTGGTAGGAGTTGCGTACCTTTAGTTGTGTGAGAATTTGATTGTTTGTTTACTAATACTTATTAAGTAGTGAGAAAAAATGTCACTTTTTAAAGTATCGTAAGTGATGTTTGGATATAGTTCTTGAGAGAGATAGTGTGTGCTTGTGGATTGTTGAGTCAGATATTTTTGCGCGGCAAAGTCCTGGTTGGTCAGAGTTTTGACTTGCGTGGGTCAGTTTGGCATCTCTCTAGGAATGAAGGTCTGACTGGTAAATATTATGCGTGTGTGTTGTGGTGAGTGTTCGTACGTAAAGATTTGTCGTCTCGATTAGCGAGACGGTGAATTGTAGTCGTCACATTTTTAAGCTTGAGTAAGCGGTCGAAAAATGGTCTGCTGCTGATCTGCCCAGGTCTGCATCTCCGTCGTGACACGTGCTTTGGGTTCTTTTTAAGATGTCATGATCACGTGGGGTGGCTCTGGAACGATTTTGCGCCAAAACTTCGAAGTGCCCGTGCGGGCGACCTGATTGGTAGAAATGAACCAATCAGAGGGCTAGATTTACGAATGAAAGTTGGAATAGTGCATTACTCGAAGAAGGTAAGATTGGGCTAATAGACGAGCCCAATACTCTCAAAACTGGACAATACAACTTACCATTCAATGCTCCCGGTGATCTTTTTCCAGCACTACTGTAAATATACATGACGGTAGTGTGGCCAGAGTGGCAGTTTGGCTGGAGTCAAGCGCGCTCGTAGTCCTGCAACAAATATAAGATTCCCAACGGTTCGAGTTGACATACACGTTTATAGATGAGCGCATCTTCACAACTCTAGTCAGAACCAGACACATTCTGCAATAACAAAACACATACATTAGCTCTAATAACACAGCATGTAACTTAGCATAATAATAGAGCATGTAACTTAGCTCTAATAACAGAGCACATATCTTAGCTTTAATAACAGAGCATGTAACTTAGCCTAATAGCAAATCATGTAACTTAGCTCTAATAACAGAGCACATATCTTAGCTCTAATAACAGAGCATGTAACTTAGCTCTAATAACAGAGCACATATCTTAGTTCTAATAACACATCATGTAACTTAGCTCTAATAACAGAGCATGTAACTTAGCTCTAATAACAGAGCATATATCTTAGCTCTAATAACAGGGCACATATCTTAGTTCTAATAACAGAGCATGTAACTTAGCTCTAATAGCCCAATAGGAGATAAGATGTCTTGTAACTTTTAACATCTCAAAAACAAAGCCAATGACCTTTCTTCATCACCAAGAGGAATATAATGTTTTTTAAGCATTTCATCCCAAGCAAGGCGGGAGTGCCACTAGCACACAAGGGGTTATAGAGAGTGAGAGTAAGAGGAGTAAAAGGAAGAGCTTAAAGAAATGATATAGAGAATGACGGGGATTAGGATCAAGGCATCAGAAGATGTCGATTGACATCACATTTGAATATTTAAGGATTATCGTTATCAGTGAAGCAAGTAAGAGGAAAGGAGTTCCACTGTCAGGAAGTGCGAGTGAAGAAGCTGTTGGAGTAGAAGGGGTGGTTACATTTAACTGTTTCGACAGTGAAAGGACGGGACCGAGATGCCAACCGAATTGCACGCTTAAATTCATGCAGTTTGGGTACTAGCGAAAGTAGCTCGTCAGAGCAGATGCCATGAAAATATTTGTAGAAAAGACAGAGGGAAGCCACATTACGTCCGTGAGAAAGTGAAAGTAGACGAGATGCCAGGTCAGAACCTATCGCATTAAATTCTCACTATTCATGACAAATGGTTGCGCTCTCAAAGAAGCCCCTTGCTTTAGCAGTTTATTGGAACTCAAATTCAACTCAGACCTCAAATGTACCTTATATATACGATCCATCGTTAAAGATGTTGACAAAAATGGTCGGGTGTGTCTCACTGCGACCTACCATGCCACCTGCCATCTTTAGAAAATTAAGATCAGACCAAAAATTGAATACTGCTACCATATCTGGGTTGGTGTTTCCAAATCCTCTCACGCAGAAAGGTTACTGCTCCTTTATCGCGAACGAAACGTCGCAAGCCTATCGCTACTCTATCGCTATTTCTATGGACAATGTTCTGACGAGCCAAAGTTCAGACGGCGCTAAGACCTGCCATGCCACGGACATTGGAATGATTCATAGGCATTCATTTCATTTTCCATTGCCAAGATAGAAGTTCCATTCTGAAAGCTTCTTCCCAAGAGCCGTTATTTTGTAGAAGACACTCCTGAGAGAATGCTTTCCCGGACACTAAAATTTTAACCTCTTTAAGTATATAGTCATCCTACAATTCTTATATCCATAAAACAACCTCATTCAGTAACACTTTACCTTGAGCGGCTTTTCGACGTAAAAGAAATTACTGCGTGCTTTGAGGTTCGCCTCTGCTGCCCTTACAATGGATTGATCTTGCTGAATGTCTCTGTTGGGTTACTGCCTAAAATCTCCAGCTGTAGGAATGTTCATTTTATCAGTCACCAAAATTGATTCATCACTGACGCGTCATATCGAACGTGTGCAGTAATTCTCCGAAACGACCACCTTGTCTCTCCGAAAGTTCACAATTCAACATCTCTTAACGCTTAAAGGAGTAAGCGTGCGTTTCCCTACCATCACACCTACTTGTACTGGACTCTTTCACCACAAAGAACCATATTGTAGTAGGGCGTCGCTGTCTAAAGTTCAGACATATACAGCGTATTGGCATGAATATTACAACGTGACTGAAAACTGAAATATTTATCCGAATATCTACTACCCGCAAGCATTCGAATATTGTATCCAGATCGAAATCGATATCACCCTTCAGGCTGTTACAGTTTTATTTTCCATTTGTGTGGGCAGATTTGAACAGACTAAGACTGGGATCAATATTATCTGTCAATATCCTTGGTTTAATATGTAGACGTTTATTATTTTTACTCCGTAAGAATTTTAAGATTGCAACTTTGTACAATAATAAACCTGTTCATTGTGACAATAACTATTAGTAAAAAAAAAAAAAAGTAAGCGATAAGCATCTGTTGGATTAATACATTAAAAAAAATAATCCATTTCTTTACAAATTGCTTTGTTTACGTTAGGGTACGAAACTTAGCAGATATGTCTATTTCAAGAGTCAGAGAATCTGAGAGGCACTATTCATCTGTGCTTTGCCATCTACGCACTCTCTGGCGGAGGGGTTAAAGAAGGTCAAATGGAAAGACGGTTTCTCCTAAGGGAACGCAGGTTCGAATCCTGCCGGTGGGCGCATATTTTTCCCTAATGAGATTTCTCGACTACTCAGACCGGTAGACGAAAATATATAAATATACTGTTTAATAAATAAAGGAAGCGTTTACTCAAATTTTAGTATCCACTAAAGATATAGCTTAAGAAAAAAAAAAAAAAAAAAAAAATATATATATATATATATATATATATATATATATATATATATATATATATATATATATATATATAGGTGTCAATAAAGTTCGGGTGCACTTTAAAAATGTATTTGTATTTACAGAATAATTTGTAAAAAGGATTAGAAAGAAGTACATCTATATTTTTTAAGTTTTTATTGAAATTTTATTTAAGTTTCCACATGTCCTCCATCATTAGCAATACAAAGGGTAATACAATTTTGCAGTTCACGGAAAAAAAATTGACCAACTGATTTACAGTAATGCCTGAAATCACATTAGTTATTTTAGCTACACTTAAAAAACAGATTATTTCTATTGCAAATACAAATAAAGTTATAAATTTTTAAAGTGAACACGAACTTTATGGACACCCAGTACACACACACACACATATATATATATATATATATATATATATATATATATATATATATATATATATATAAGAAAAACAGACCACTTTAAGGTTTCATTATAATAATTTATTTCAGCGGAGCCCTTTTAAAGGACGCCGGATCGTCAGATAGCACTTCCAAAAGATGAAATGAAAATTGATGGGTAGTGTAAGTTTTTGTAATTTAACAGAGAGTGTAATAAGGAGTGGTTAATAAGGAGTTTTGGTAATTTCCTTTAAAATATGAGCTCTGGATTTACATTGAGCTCTCAGGGTTTCATCCTCCTTAGGACTACCCATACGGATTACCAAGTTTTTATAACTTAAATATATATATAAGTTTTTATAATATATATATATATATATATATATATATATATATATATATTCAAAAAAAGTGTGGTCGATTCTGCACATGGCTTCACCAGTATAATCAAATTATATGTGCTGGTGTCTGGGCTGTCGGTTCCTAGGAATTGAGCTGCTTGATACGTCGAATATGACAGGGGAGACCGCTCTACATAAGTGGACACTGAGTTCAACGCGAAGACTTTCTGTTTCATGCTTAAACGCCATATGGTTTGTTTTTGGGTCCGACTATATATATATATATATATATATGATGGTCAACGATGCATTATGGGTAGAAAGTCTATTGTATTATCCTGAGGGTTATTGACTGGGCGGTAATGGTTGCGTAGAAGTAATTGTAGGTTTGAATGCAGTTATTTGTAGCTATTTTATTAGTGTTATTTTTTAACTTGCTTACTCGTTATTTATTATTGATTCCATTATTGTTTTTTGTTGATTATTGTTATTATATTTACTTGTGTTTATATGTGTGTTGTGGTAAACCCTCCCACAGTATAATGAACTCTTCCTCCTCTCATAAATAAAAACTACGAGAGTCGGGGAGAGATTGAAGTGGAGTGGAGTAGTAGACGCTGTACTAATCTACTTATTACTAACACTACTGTTTTGTCTATATCTTCAATATACTTTGTCTTCCGTGTCATATATATATATATCTGTGTGTGTGAACATCAAAAGGTTGTTTCGTTGGAGGACATTGCAGTTATTTTTGTACATGTGGCTTTTGCCAAAAATGCATATTTTCTACTTTAAAATAATTTTACATGTAAAATTAAGATAATTTTAATAAATGCTAATAATATCATTTATCCTAAATTATTTTTACATGCAAAAAAATGTAATTTTATTTATCAAGAATTCTTAGAATTTATCATAAAATATTATAATAAAATAATTTATTAAATAAATCCTGTTAAAAATCTACTTTTTTTATTATTTTTATTATTATTGTCATTATTATTATTATTATTATTATTATTATTATGTCCTTGGGTTTCTTTTGTATACACGTGCTCTTTCGCGTCCAAACCAGCGACGTAAGGCCAAAAATGGCTTCATCACATCTTCCACTGATCATTTTTTCTGTAACACATTTTGCATATATAAAGCTCTTGGTAATGCATGAGCTCTATTTGTGAATACAACTTTTGTATTTCTTTAAGGCATGGGCTACCAGGAATCCCTTCAATGCGTCTATCGGAAACATTTTCCAATAAATCTGTTGATTCCAGCTACAACTGGAATTATTGATGCCCCCATAGGCCAAATTTTTTTAGATTTTTACTTCAAGTTGCTTGTATTTCTGATATTTTTTTACGATTTCAGAGATACATTAAAAGCTGCAGGAACTGCCATATCAATAATAAAGGACATTCTGTTTTTTGGTCTTTGATCACAATGTCTGGTTGATAACCGGGTCTGGGTGATGACCATACCAGTTTCTTGCAGTTCCTTTTCCCGTATAAGTTACATATTTTACAGTACAGATATTGGCCCACTTTATGATGCCAAGTTTTATATTCAGTGTGTGCTAACATCGATACAAGATGGTCAATTGTTTCTGGATATTTATCACAGAATCTGCATTTCGGGTTAAAAATATTTCAGTATGTGTCCTTGATAATTTCTAGTTAACAAGCATCGGTCCTGTGCAGCAAGAAAAAAACTTCAGTTTCAGCTTTTAACCTTGCACTGCGTAACTATTGATTAGTTGTTTGGTACTGGCAGAATATTAACCGTGAAGAGGTTTATCTTACCATCGTTTCTGCATTTGATACATTGCATTTGCTTTCTTTTTTAGGTTCTTTGCTACTGCAGTAGATGTATTATGGTTTATTTGCAATGTAAATGTACCTACTTATTTTTATTATTATTTAAGAACAGACTTTCAAATATAGTACTGGGTATGGCGATAAATTAAATCCGACAGTAAGACCTCTGATTGGGAGGTTTTGAGGAGCCTGGAACCAACTCTTACTTCTTGTTGTTCCCAGGTCCACCCTGACCCGAGGTGGTTCACCTGTTAGGGTCCAAGCTATGGGAAAATAGTTAACCCACTAACTGGGGTCAAAACACTATGAAAGTATAAAAATACATTTTTTATATTAAAAAATTACCAATGACACATGTTTGTAAAACAAATAAGAAATTACCAGCAATACATATTTAAAAGAAATTGCCAAAGCTCCCCAAAATTAAATCTAGTTATTAAATCATCCATAAACTAAACAAACTTTTCAAGTAACAACCAACCAACAATGTTGGTTAATCTTTTCGGAAATGATATAAGCATTATATTATGTGCGTTGCAGATTATAATATTTAGGTTTTTTAAAAAATATTGTTAATCATGGCAAACAAAGTGCGCCATATTTTTTTATACATTGGGCTCGTGAAGCGGACATTTGTGGTTTTTATCTTCTGAATGATTTTCCACATGAACACAGTAATAATATTTTTATTTTTCCGTGATTATTATTATTATTATTATTATTATTATTATTATTATTATTTTATTTCCTTTGATTTCTGGTGCGTACTAATTTCTTTCCGGGTCCCGCCCAGAAGCCTAAGGTCAGAAATGGCATCCTGACATTTTCCACTGAGCAATTAAAATTATAACAACAAAAAAAAAACACATATTTTACATAGATAAAGCCCTTCGTAAAATGTGGGCTGTACTCATGAGAACAATTTTGTGTATTTCTTTAAGGCATGGGCTACAAGGAATCCCTTCACTGAGTTTATTGGGATCTTTTCCAATCAATCCGAGGGATTCAACTACAACAAAGATTGTTGATGTTCTCATATGCCACATTATTATTATTATTATTATTATTATTATTATTCGTTATCTCAATCGGCTCTTGTGCCTTAATTAAACAGCTCGAAATGCTTCATAACCATAGATCCTGTCATCTCTCTACATTGACTAAAACTTTTTCGAAATTCTGACTGCTTTATTATTATTATTATAACTTAATAAAATAAATGTATATTTTCTAGAGGAAAATAATATTCAGTCACTGACAACGCAACTCCGAATAAAACAAAAAATGCAAAATGCAAAAAAATGGAATGTTATCAAAACACCTCCAGTTCAGATTAGAAGAGTTGGGCAGACCCTTCAGCAGTTTTGAACTGGAAGGCTCTATTATTCTATAAACCTTGCCTAATAATAATAATAATAATAATGGAATAATGCAAACTTTTCAACAAGCGAGGCTGATTCACGCGGCTCATGTCAAGCATGCAATATGCAGAAGAAGGAAGATTTCAAGAAAATGCTTCCGGGTAGTCGATATTATCGAAATCGGACCCAAAAGCGAATTTTTAAATGAATGACACTCTTTATCAAATCCAGCAAAAAACAAGGGAAAAGAAATTAATTTCTCGTGGCCAAAAGGACTTGGAAAGACTTTTGCAATATTTTCATTTGCATTTTGTTGAATCATTCTTCAACTGTTGCAAAATTTATTCTTGCAGCTACGTCAGTTTTCTGCTTTTTCTAAGCTACCATGACAGGGTTTCATATGAACGATGGATCTTCTTAACGTAGGAGTTATTTCTTGTGGGCTTGAAATTTTTGTTCTTGTCTTCGTTAACAACGTTTTTGTTATTGCTATTGTTGTTGCAGCAACCCTTATGCAGCAAGAATCCGGATCTGCGGTAACTTCGACATAAAAATTATTGGTTATTATTAATTTCAGTAAAATGAAATCTAATTAACTATTTGCCTATTTAGCGATACATATTCCTTCAAATAAAACTACTCTTAAAATGACAGAATTTGGCACTGAAAACGAGTCACAATTTCAAGATAGATTAAAAAGTTGAATTTTCCAATTCAATTAACTCCATCAAAAACAAGACCCCAATATCAAATCCATACGGTGGAACTAAATCTATAAATAGTTTAATAGTCTATTGAAGACAGCCTTGCAAAGAAAACAAACAGATATTTACTGAGAAACTGTATATATAGAGAGAGAGATTTAAAGAACACGGACGTAATAATATACCTTAGGTACCTTTCGGCCAACACTTTTTCAAAGGTATACGTTGGCGATTGGGAATAAAATTAAGACACACTCAATAAAATAAATGAGGAGGGAAAGGTGGGACGCGATTAAAAAGAGAAATTTTTAATTACACACAATTAAAATTGAACAAGGGGTGGGGATGAAAATAGCAAGTTTCTCAAGAGTATAAAATGGAAAAAAAGATACTCATAATTCCTCCAACAACCGCAAGGAACGTAAAAAATGTTCCTTTTGTTTGCACAGGCTAGGCTGATGAAACTTTATAAATACAGCCTCCAAGACTCGGAGATGGTATGCCAAGCGAGTACTGTGTAAAACGGAAAACTAAGTGTCTTCATAATCGGAGGCACAAGCATGGTTGTCGAGCAAATGCTGACCAATGGCAGATTCATGGACTGCCTGAGTAGTTCTTATAGACTGGTTAAAACTATCAGAACGCAAAAAGGCGGGAACATGCTGCGCAACCCGCGTCTCCAACTTCAGATTGGTTCGTTCTATGTACACCGCATCACAACGACATTTGAACTTGTAAACAACTAAATTAACTAATATATGTGTGTGTGTGTTTGTGTGTGTTTGTGTGTGTGTGTGTACGAGAAGGTAGGAGTTAGATGCGAGATATATCATGCCAAAGTACACGTCTATAAATCTCAGTTTATCTTTTGAAAATCATATATAGAGAGGGAGAGATATAGATATAGATAATGAAATAGATAAGAAATGATAATCCACACATAATGTAGCGTTACTCCCATGAGAGCCAGAAATTTAAAAAAACAGACAATCATATTGAACAGTCCGTAATTACATATATATATATATATATATATATATATATATATATATATATATATATATTCCAACTCATATTTATTTGATATATATTTTATAGCTCTGTTGTATTACATCGAGCAGTGTTTTATTAACACCACCATATGTGCAATATACAAGGTGTCCATAAAGTTCGTGTGCACTTTTAAAAATTTATAACTTTATTTGTATTTGTGATAGAAATAATTTGTAAAAACGATTAGAAAGAAGTAAATCTATATTTTGTTAAGGTTTTATTGAAATTGTATTTAAGTTTCCACATTTTCTCCATCATTAGCAATACAAAGGGTAATACGATTTTGCAGTTCACGGAAAACATTTGCCAAATGATTTACAATAATGCCTGAAATCACATTAGTTATTTTAGCTATACTTAAAACTAGGTACATTAAACTTTATAACCTTTTTTACAGATTATTTCTATCGCAAATACAAATAAAGTTATAAATTTTTTAAACTGCACACAAACTTTATGGACACCTTTGTATTATAATTATATATATATATATATATATATATATATATATATATATATATATATATATATATATATATATATATATATATGCATGCTTATATCCGTCAGCATATTAAGACATGTTTCGTTGTATAGTTTGGACATATTTCTGTCTACTTATTTTCCATAAGATCCTTTCATACTCGAAGATAAAGTCTTTTGATGTCATTATGGGAGAACGAGAGAAATTCGCTGTGTTTATACATATCTGGAAATAAAATAAATATGTATAAACACGACGATTTTTCTCGTCCTTCCATAATGACATCAAAAAACTTATCCGCGTATGAAAGGACCTTATCGAAAATATGTAGTCAGAACATGTCCAAACTATACAACGAAACATATCTTAATATATATATATATATATATATATATATATATATATATATATATATGTAATATATCTACATATGTAATATATAGAGATATATAAATATGTATACATATATATATACATTTATACATAGATATACATATATACATATGCATATAGTTATAGCAAGATTAATGTTCATTTAGAAACATTTTAAAAATATATACACCTCCACTGGACAAAAAAAGCAAGGAAATTAAATTATCTACTCAAACATATTTAAGACTGCTGACCCTATAGTCAATGATTATTAATATATATATATATATATATATATATATATATATATATATATATATATATATATATATATATATATACATAACAGAGAAATATTATCCTCACCGATAACACAACTCGGAGTTTTGCGTTATTTATATTATTATATATTTATTAATATATATATATATGAAAGGGCCCTAGAGACTTTTAAAATTAAAATCAATGGTTTCCTTGTTTTTAAAACTATTTATAAATTTTGTACCTCCAAACATTTGTTTTTATATATATATATATATATATATATATATATATATATATATATATATATATATATATATATATATATATTCAAACACATATTTATTAATATATATTTCATAGTTCTGTTGTATTACATCGAGCAGTGTTTTTTAATAACACCATCACCGAATGTGCAATATATTATAATTATATGGACATATGTATATATATATATATATATATAGACATATATATATACATATATATATATATATATATATATATATATATATATATATATATATATATATATATATATATATATATATATATATATATATATATATATATATATATATATATATATATATATATATATATATATATATATATATACATATATATATATATACATATATATATATATACATATATATATATATACATATATATATATATATATATATATATATATATATATATATATATATATATATATATATATATGCTTATATCCGTCAGCATATTAAGACATGTTTCGTTGTATAGTTTAGACATGTCTGTCTACTTATTTTTGATAAGATCCTTTCATACTCGCGGATAAAGTCTTTTGATGTCATTATTGAAGAACGACAGAAAATCACTGTGTTTATACATATTTGGAAATAAAATAAATATGTATAAACACAACGATTTTATGTAGAATATTGGTTAGCTTGCAAGTGCTCTGACACACAAATAGACTGGTGTAGTCACTTCAAGATGAATACAGCAGTCTACTTGTGTGTCAACTAACCAATATTCTACATGGCGCTGCGAACAGGATTCGATAATCGGCAAGAGCTCCTTATCAAAATTGGCATTCCAGGTGACTCTGCCACAAGGATAGCCTCTCTATGATAGACTGCTAAATCCTCAAAGAGCTAGGTGTCATAACCATGGGACATGCCCTAGCCATCCTAAAACTAGCAAAGGAGAAAACATATATATGGATATATCGAAGGATATCTAAAAAAAAAAAAAAAATAGCGATAAAAACAAAACGCTGGGAGAGTGAATTAAATCGGCGAGACACGTTAGACGCCATAAACTTCAAACTGTATCATTATTATATCTTCAGCATTTCTTCTCGTTATATAATTAAACTGAAGTTTTTAATTATATTACGCCCAAATATATATATGATGGACGCTCTCGTCGATTCCGATGTCTGAGGATCCAACTGAGGATATTTAATTCAGTTTTTATGTTTGTTTTGTATGTGACACTTTAGTGCTGCTAGTGACCTGCATACAGGCCCACATATTATGCAACCGCGTGTATCTCAGGGCATAACCACAGGAATATTTTCTGACGTTTTTCGCCGTTGTCTTTCGTCTCTTATCTTCAAAATATCTTCAGCATATTCAGAGATAACAACATATATTTTTATATATCAAGAACAATATTGCGGGAAAGTGTATAACAAAGTGACGTGTGACGTGTTTCGACCTTTAAGACTTCATAGGACTAAATTTTTTATATTTCGGTTTTGTAATTTAGACTTTTTTGTTTAATTTTTGACATAAAAATGCTACTCTGATCAAAGGAGGAAACAATTCACTACGATGAAAATGTTTAGAGAGTGCCTGGATCGCAAGGTCATCTACAGTAAATTTGATCCCTGGCTCTTACAACACTTCACCATTCCTAGAATTTATATTATCACAGTGTGTGACATCTAATAACAATAGTGATGGAAACAAAAAGAAAAAGATTTAAAATTTCCAGCATCCCTCGTTCGTGCGCATGTGTAGTCGCACTAATATAACAAATTTAATCCGATAAAATCATAAAGGACGAAATGCGTCACACGAAAACTTATTCTACTTTGTCATACACCTTTCTCCAATATATATATATATATATATATATATATATATATATATATATATATATATATATATATATATATATATATATATATATATATATATATATATATATTAAAATGAGGATTGGAAAAAGGCACCTAATATTTAATATAGTGTTATTTATTTATAATATATGAATTTTTCAGAGAATAATTAATACTTTGTTACTTACAATTGGATTTTCAGTGGTTTTTCTTAGAAAAAACCGGTTTCGCTTAGCTTTTAAAAAAGTTTTAACTGTTTCTATCTCCACGTGTTGATGCTTATGTTTTGTACCAATGGAAAAAATTAAAATTAAGGGTCGTAACTGGGTATATATCCCGTTTATGGTAAGAGGAATTTGGTAGAATGTATTTATGCAATGAAGTATGGGTTTGAACTTGTTGATGAAAAATATTTACTTATTGATCCAATAGGTCAGTCAAAGGATGACAGTTCATCGTTAACAAAATAGGGAAACCCACACCAAAAAAATACCCCTAAGCCAACATATAGAGGAATGGGGAGGACAAAATCTGCTAAATTTTTGTGCATTATGTGTATGTTTTAGTGTGTTGTAGGGATGTTTTAATTTCCGAATACGGTTAGCACATTGTGGCCGTGTTCGTAGTTAATATTGTTAAGAGTTGGCTTTTTCTTTTTTTTATTATTAAAGCTTCCATTACTTTTAGTCTTTTTTTTACAGGTGGATGAAGTTATTATATTAGTAGAAAACACAAATATAATAACTTCATTCACCTTTTAAAAAAAATTAAAAATAATGCACACACTCAATTAAGCTGAAAAATCGAATCATCCTTGATAATGGCTAAAGGTATAGCCGAAAGCGCTCGGAAATATAGAACATTTGGACAGTTTTTACACGCACTTTGTCCAGAAAAGAAATCTCTTGTTCGAACACAAGAAAAATAAAAAAATAAAAAAATTAAATAAAAAGCTTAACTGTAGTACCTTGTCTGTCGTTTTTAATCAAAACACACATATATATATATATATATATATATATATATATATATATATATATATATATATATATATATATATATATATATAGGCAAGGGGAAGTAATGGATATCGGCTTGGATTGAGGAATCGGAGAGCCGAGTTCGAATTCCAGTTGAATCCATTACATTCACTTATGTGCTAATACCCTAGGGAAAGGTATGAATCCTCTTCTTCTCCCTCCAGCTATGGGTAAATAGCAGGACAGACTGGGTTCTATAGCTTTGGATGACAACTGGTCTAGGAGAAGGACAACTCTGAATTCAAAACCTGCGGAGGGTTGTTTGGGGACATTGTGGCACATAGTGCACCAGGTCTCTGTATTCGTCCCTTCAAAAAGTGTGGATGGTCCTGCACGAAACCTTCACCACTATAATCAATTCTCATGTGCGGATTCGACGGAAGAGTCGATATATATATATATATATATATAGTTAAACAGACAAAACTACCAAGGTTTCACCTAAGCGGATTGTCAGGGAAGTCTGGATACTCGCATCGGGTTCTTTTTCTTTGGGTCTTGAACTCGTATGCTAGACGATTATTGTCGGTTAACGCAGATGTTCTTGGTTCTTTCTTTATTTATACCTTTTTCCCCCTTTTGTGTTGGCTTGTTTATTTGAAAATCAATATACTGAAGGTTTTCCGAGCGAGTATAGTTTCTTATACTTATAAGATTTCTATTAAGTATATATATATATATATATATATATATATATATATATATATATATATATATGGTGAGAGGGAGAGAGATAGAAACACCGTTATTGGTGATATCGACTTTAACGTAGTATAATATATGGATGTTAGTAGGTAGCAAATATGCTGATAAAATTCTCAGCCTTCGATCATCTTGTAACGTAACCCTCATTGAACATGTATGTGATATGATGAGAATGATGTCAGTTGTCTGTACAATTGTATGCATGCTTGAATAGAATTCTTTTTAATGCCAAACGTGTGTATACATTGTATTAATACGGGAGTCCAAGTAATGTCGTACATCCGTTACTTTGAAACTTGTTTACGTATTGTTCTGTATCACATACAGTATTCCAGTTATATTACGGGCACATTTAATCTTGAATAAATTGAAACACATATTCAGATTGTTGCAGCTTTATTTTCCATATAAAGATGAATTCTTCCGTTGTTTTCAGTTTATCAGGCTTGTTTATCAACATTTCCTAGTGTGAAATAAGTCCTATGTTGGATCTGAAGAGACGTCTGAATCCATCGTATAGCAGGGTAGAAGGTTTCAAAGGATTAAGAGTTTTGACTTCTGGTGTTTTCGATGGATGTTTTTTTTTTTTTTGTGGACTGCTCTTCGCCAACTGGTTCTTTCTGTAGCTTCCGTCACCCAATTGATCGGATCGATTTCTGTCCTCAGCAAGGTATTTTTTTAGGTAATCCTTGAATCGACCACGGAGGACTCCAGGTGGTCTCTTGCCAGATGCGAGCTCTAAGAAGAGGATTTGTTTGAGTAAGCGGATGTATGACATTGGGGCAGTTGTCCGGCCCCTTGAGGTCGGTGACGAGTAATAATGTTTTCTAGGCTCTCTATCTTTTTGCGAATAACCCGTTGTTTGTGATTTAGCCCTGCCACATATTGTGCAGAATTCTGCCTCATATATATATATATATATATATATATATATATATATATATATATATATTTGATAACACTTTCAAACTTGAATATTTCTTGGTGGGTGTATCGGTGTGTCTTTGTCAATGTATGTGCGTGTCTTTGTCGGTGTCTGTGTGTATGGTCGCTTGTGTGTACCTTTCATTGTGTATGTATGTTGTCGTTTTTTTTTTAAATATTTCCTGTCCCATCGCTTTTTTGCGTGTTTATATATCTAAATATGTCTGCGTGTTTGTGTATTATAATCTGATTGTGTATGTATTGTCTTTTGCAAGATTTCATTCTCCCTTGCTCATGCTTTTGCTTCAAATGTATGTAAGTTGTAACATTAGATCTTAACTTTTATTGCAACTTAATTTCAATAAAAACAAAATAAAAAGAAAAACATGTACTTTTTCTCAGTTTCTTCTTTAAATAATTTTATAATTATAAACTTAATATAGATTAAATTTAAAATTTAAAATTGGTAATTCTTAATTTTGAATTTTATAGTATAATTTAATATTAATTAGTTAAAATGAATTCTATTTTAGTCTAACCCCAACATTAAAGCATCAAATAGTTATTATAACCTTAGACCGTTGTCAAGTTTTTTTGAATTCTCATATACTTGTATTTTGATTGGTCATTCAGGCTTATGTAACAGTGTTTCCCCTTAACGAGGGGTGTTTGATTGATTTGAACATTTTTAAGACCCTTTATTCTACATTCAACACCATCACTTGATAAGACACCAGAAGTGTTGAAAAAATGGCTATTTTTGTAGTGATTTTATAACATACTAGCAATAGAGCCAGGCGTTGCCCGGGGATATAACAGTAAGAGATAGAACAAGTATCCACCATCATAAAGACTGAAAAATAAAATTGACAAAGATTATTGTTTAAGGTTGACGGACACGCATGTCTTAATTAGTTTTGTTTTTTGTTTTTTTTTACGAATTGGTCAAACCCAAACTCAAGCAAAAACATTGTTTCCAGTCTCTACCGATTGAATAGAATTTTATTATAGACAATTGTCTTGTAAATGGAATTTTAAAAGCATTCTGAATGTAAAAGTAAAGAAAAAAGTGTGCAAGACAATAAGAAACACTACATGCCAAAAAAAAAGTGAAGTTTTGTTAAAATCGGTTGAAAAATGTAGGTAGCCTTTCTGTAATCTTTTAGTTTTACAATTTATGATTTTTACTAATTGAATACAGTAAAAAAAAATTGCATATTTTGCTTGTGGTGATTTATAATTAGAATTCTGATTTGAATATATTTTCCACTCGTTGTTTCTAATACAAAAAATATTAACTTTATTTGGGTTTATTAATTATGATCTAACAAATCTTATTCATTTAGGAACCTTTCTGTAATAATAATCTTTTACAATTTATGATTTTTACTTATTGAATACAGTAAAAAATCGGACACCATGTGTATTTAAATTAGTTTCCAGTTATTATTTTTAGTTAGGAGGACTTGTGTATGTTTAGATTTCATTATCTTTCCCTAAAGATAAAGAATTATCCGATGTTTGGATTCGTACAATCAGTAGAGATCGTTAGATTATTGTTTAAGGTTGACGAACACGCATGTCTTAATTATTTTTTATTTTTTTTTTTTTTTTCGAATTGGTCAAACTCAAACAAAAACATTGTTTTCAATCGTTATGAGTCTACCAATTGAATAGAATTTTATTATAAACAATTGTCTTGTAAATGGAATTTTTAAAGCATTCTGAATATTAAAAATAAAGAAAAAAGTGTGCAAGAGAATAAGAAACACTACCTGCCAAAAAAAAAGTGAATTTTTGTTTTATCGGTTGAAAAATGTAGGAAATCCGATCCCATATATAAAGGAATACACATTCACAAACAACCTGGGTTTTTAACCCGATATGATTTGTTCCCCTTTCATTCACACGATGACTCTTAATCGTGTTCTCAAATTGATTTTGTGCAAAAACAATTGTATTTTTCCATTTTTGGCGCTGTTAGAACCACCGCAAGGTAATTTTATGTAGTCCTGTGAAGTTTTGTTGAAATCGGTTGAAAAAAATGTAGGAAATCCGATCCAATATATAAACGTTACAGACACACACACAATCTGCGTTTTATAATAAGTAAGATGTATGTTATAATTTTCGAATAAATAATTATATATATATATATATATATATATATATATATATATATATATATATATATATATTCTCTACTCTAACTTTTACCTTTTCTCATCCCATAACCTTTTTCTGTAATATAATGTATAGTAAAGCAATTCATCTTGTAACCAAGTATAGGATTGGTGTATATGGAATAAATTCCAACAATAAACAACAAATACTATTCTTAAAAGAGTGCTCAATACAGAGTAGAACAAATATAATCATTTATTCGAAAATTATAACATAAAATATTATAAAATCACTACAAAAATAGCCAGATGTGTTGAAACAAAATGGCTATTTTGTAGTGATTTTATAACATTTTTATGTTATAATTTTCGAATAAATGATTCTATATATATATATATATATATATATATATATAACGTGAAAGTTGAAGTCAACACTCAGAGACGACATGCTGTTTCATGTTAGACGCCTAACGATTGCATCTAGCATGAAACAGCTTGTCGCTTCTGAGTTTTAACTTCAATGTTCACTTTAATATTTATCTTTACATAGGCTCTATCTCTGATATTGAGAACTTTATCCAATAAATATAGCTCACCTTAAAACCATATTTCTTCACACATATATATGTATATGTGTGTGTATGTGTGTGTGTGTTCAATCAATTCGTGTGTTCAACACGAATTGATTGAACCCAATAGTAAGGCGATAATGTCGCTAAGATACAAGGCGCTACTGGGAGTGAAAGAGAAAGAGAAGCCTTTAAAAGGAACCGGAAACCCTATTCAAAATAGGAAACAAGGAATAACCTTCTAATCCTGTTCAAAAAACCGGAGACGATAGGCGAACCCATCTCCTCCTATTTATATTCCATCTGTTTGTTTGTTTAACGGCATATCAACTCTTTATGGGTCATTTAATACCGAAATTTAATTTTCCTCGGAGCTTGAGTAATTTTTCTTTTTACAAGAGTCTATTGCTGGAAATTTTTTTTTTTACAAAAATCTGTTCCTGATAATTTATCTTTTTAACCTATACTTTCAGTTTTTTACACTAGTTTGAAGGTTCACTATTTACCCATAGCTGGGACACTAATAGCTTCTACCACCCCGGATCAGGGTTAACCTGGGAACAACAATTAAGAGATGTTTCCACGCTCCTCAAAACCTTCAGATAAGAGGTCTTGCTGCTGGATGTATTTTATCGTCTTACCCAGGCTATAAAATCTGTAATGTGGTTAGAGTATACAGTTGAACTAGTCACAGTAAATATAGCAAACGCGTGAAAACAATCGACACAATCAACCTCACATCTCATTTCCTCATTTGGCTCAGCATCGTACTTTACAGCAGAATTTAATCAATAAGTTCGTAGCCCAATGGCGAAAAGACTTTTGTTTTGCGCAAGAAATATTTTTCAACTCTAATGCACTTATATCAGCAACTATTACTTATCACGTGGATCGAATGTAAATACTTCGGATCAAAATTCAACAGCGTCTCAGGCTACGAACTTATTGATGCATCCATGTAAATCAATTTTTCTGTACAGCGCCTCGAATGCTGTCGATGTTGCAATAAAATATGCAATGCTTCGTTTTTTGTTTTTTTTTGGGGGGGGGTCTTTTTTTGTCCAATAAACGACGTGAAATCCTAATCGCTTAGATGTGCAAATGGTTGGTGGGGCGACGCCTCATAACATTTGCGGCGTTAATAATAACGATAAAGAATGGTCAAGCAAATTGCATACACAAATAATTCAAAGGTTCAAGTGGCTTTTTTTTTCTCTATGAAGCACTTTGTTGAAACCGAATTAAGCCAAGTGGTGGGGTACTTTTTCTTCGTTTGCTATTTTCCGCTCACATAACAATGCTCACGTGACCTATTATCGCCAGAAAATGAAGGAATATAATTTTCTAATTAACTCAGTGACGTAAAGATTGCACGTTACCATAGCGGCATTATCACGCTGTTATTCATAGCCATTTGCTTTGTTTGGTATTAGGATTAAATTCATTATCAATATTTTCAGAAATTGGTTAGCCATTCTTCTATAACAAATGGCTTTGTAGATGTTCTCTGAACTGAGCTTAGATTGGAAGAGGACCTCGATCGAGAGGCATCCAATGTTGATTAGATACAGAACAGCCACACTTCTATAGTAATTAGCTTTTATAGATGTTTTGCATGCTTAGCTTAGCCTTGTCAGTACCTAACCGCTTCGGAATATAGAAGCTTGGATGAGCAGGTCTTGTAATGGTTAATGGCTCAGAATGGGAAATTTGAGAGCCGAGTTCGAATTCCAGTAGGGTTCGTCATATTCACTTACGCGCAATACCCTTTGAAAAGATATGAATTAACTTCTTCCCCTCCACAAATAGTTAAATGGCAGTACGTATCAGAAAACGCTTATTATCTCCGAAAAATTTATACAATCCAAAAATTGCTCCGGATTTAAATAATACGCAAAAGGTTGATAAGTCGTAAAAAATCACTCAAATCAAATCAAGTCTAAATGTCCAGCAGTAGGAAATTATACCAACATGTATGTATGTACTGTTTCAATTTGAACACCCTCTTTGTCATTTTGTTAGCGTTTAAACCCAATGTTAAGCGATCACTGTCTAAATTCATTGATATTTGAGTCCAAAAATGTTGAAATTGCTACTTGTCAAGTCCACTCACTCAAATTAACTTTATTTTCCCGCTTCGAGTATCACAGACTACCTGTGACTTTTGAAAATTTGTTTTCTGTCGGAAAACTCATGCGTGGACACTTCTCTGGATACTACAAATTTAACTTTTTTCAAGTCAAATGTCAATCCATTACCATTATCCTCCTTATACTAGTAATTTTCACTTTATATCAATTTCATTTCATACAGCTCATTAATCATAACCACTTTAACAGGAAGCCTCTATCTCGAGTCTTGTATTTGGTGAACTTTAGTATAAAAAATTGACAAACATCGTATTGTAAGCAAATATGAAGAAATGGTATATAACTCTTTTCCATAGATTAATAAAGATTTTCTATCGACCTTAAAGATATTCATTTTTGGAGCGATTGAATCAAATTAAAATAAAATTAAATTAAAGTACCATTACCCAAGGAAGAATAACTGCATTCAAGTAAATTAAAAGTAATGAACGATACCTTTCAAGCTATGTTATCTGAGAGGTAAATATGTAATTTGGTAAGATAAGTGGAGGGTTAAATAAAAGGAGAGCTAGCATTTAATCTCTAAGGTCATTTTTAATATAATCGGTTTCGTTCTGACGTGGGTTTCACTGTTGTTACTTTGAACCAAACTGATCTAAGCATAATATAGAAAACAGAGATGGCTGACATTCTATTATTGTTAGTATAGAAAGTTTTCTTTCCCTGGATATTTCATTTTTAAGGGCAACTGCTGTAGGGCGATGATTTGCGCACAAATCTTGCAGTCTGTTTTTTTTATTGTAGTGGTTTCTTTAATGTGTGTGGTTTTGTGCTTGACAAAACTAAAACGAGTAAACATCGACCTTTCAATTGCTTGAATCCGTTTCAATTGAAACATTGTTTGGTAAGAGAGAGAGAGATAGAAATAGACGAGAATAGGTTAATTTTAAGAATTAGGGAAATAAAAGAATCTTCTAATAAATTGCCTCACGTGTTGTCGGAGATGTATCTCTGAAATACAATATATAATCATCCAATACTATAGAATTCAGACGATTCGCCCACTTGCGAAAATCCTCATTGGATGAAAGATAAACAAATGATA
The DNA here is from genome assembly GCA_903632075.3 of Acanthosepion pharaonis. Lineage (NCBI taxonomy): Eukaryota > Metazoa > Mollusca > Cephalopoda > Sepiida > Sepiidae > Acanthosepion > Acanthosepion pharaonis. Next base: position 1,761,005 of record CAHIKZ030003723.1, read on the forward strand.
ATAGCGTCAGCTGCCTGTTGTATTTGAGTTTCATGCTGTAATATCGGCCATCAATAAAATGAAAAAGAGGAGAGATGTGGTGGGATTAGTACGATTTCACTCAACCGTGAATTATCGAATTTTCAACTAGTCAGCAATAAGAATGTTCTCATTGAAGCGAACTGCAATTGCTAAGAATTGGGAGTCTCTTTCTTGTTCGTTTCCTTTCTTCACTGACAAGTAATTAGTAAAATTCCCCTACTAAAGACAATAAAAGCAGTTAATGCAGATCCGATTTGTCCACAAAAAAAACTTTCTCCTGATAAAAAAAATGGTTAATTTTATTTTCAATAAGAAGCAGAGATAGTTCAACTTTAGTACATTGGTCTCAAAAAACCGTGAAAACTGATGTTGTGACACAACCAAGTCGGCCCATTCCGGAACAACGATAGTGTTTATCCATCACCCACTCGGGCCACATGCCCAACCATATATGACGTCATGACAATGGCACGTCGATGTTTTTAGATTTGTTTTCTCTTCGTAAGCCAGATCTTGTGCTTTTAATGTATCTATTTTTATTTTCGACAATATCACAGTTTCGTCTTTTGTCCGCGTTTTGTGAATCTACAATTTTTTTTTCAGGCAACGTCTTAAAGAACAACCAAAGAACAAAGATCGAAATTACCATCCAAAATTATCTTGTGCCTATTGCTCCGAAACTTCTAAACAGTGTCAGTTATTCTAAGATTGACACAGTCAATTGGAAACTCAACTCCTTTTCTCCCCATCTTCACCCCTAAAACGGTAATATGCCAGAGCTACAAGGTAATGTTTGGGGGTAACTTCGCGATATTTTTGGAATATCCAAAGATCGATTTCTGGCCAGACATGGCTTCTCGGTGAGTTCGGCCAATCACGGAGCGTTCAACTTGTCACAAAGGCCAAACGGTTATCATTTCCAACTATTCTCCCACGTTTAAACATATGTACTGATAGAATCGGGCTGAAAGCGTCAATATATGTGCACACATACACACTGCAAAACCGAACGAGTACGTACACTGACAACAGAAAGGTATTCTCAATTAACTCTGGAAAGACATCGAAGAAACAGGGTAGAAAGTCAAGCCAGAAAAAGAATTGCGAATCAATTTAAAGTAAAATCTTGCAGAAATAAATAAAGAAGAAAATATGGCGCTTCCAAGTCTCTAGTTACAATAGATTGCAATGATATGCCAATGAATGGCTGTTAGAAGTCAAAACATAATAAGATTATAGTATTCTCAAAACAAGATTATCCCAAGAGTTGTTAATTGAGAATCATTGATTAGCTGATGGGTGCGTGATTTTCCACAATGCAAGTGTGAACGGCCGGCATCGACTGACAAGCCGATAGCCAACACTCATATTTTGCATTGCTTACTTACAGTTGAATTTGCTTGAGAAGGTGAAAATGTGCCTTAATTAATCTGAACAGTCTCGGGCCATGGCGGTGGGAAAGTGCATAAATTACATTATTGTTTACAAAATAATCACCCTTCTGCACTGTTTAGAATTCCTATCTCTTTTCTTTGTCTCTCTCTCCTTTTCTCTCTTTATGTCAAATACAGTTTCTCTTTCTCCTTTACACTCTCTTTCTTCCTTATACCTTCTTCTCTGTGCTCACTTTCTCTATTTCTCTCCTTCTCGCCTTACTTTCTCTTTTGATCTCCTTTTCGCCTTACTTTCTCATTTTCTCTTTCTTGTTCGTTTTAATTTCTCATTCTCTCCTCACTCTCTTGTATCATACTAACCTACAATCAGTCTTTCTCTATAATTGTATTTGTACACTTCATTTCTTTTTCTTCCTCTCTGTTCGTATCTCCATTCCCCCTTGCTTTTTACTTTTACGTTTTCACTCTCTCACCTTACCTCACTGCCTCTCTTTTCCAATGTTCTCTCTGTCCGGCAGCCTATTTCATATCTCTTAACCTATATTTTTCCATATCTATCTATCTCAACATGTTCTTATCTATCTATCTATCTATCTATCTATCCCTACATAAATATATATATATTATGAAATGGACAAAGTCCGACAATTATTTAAGACATTTTTATGTTTATACGTTCTTTTTATACGGTAAATGCTGTTAATACTGTTTATTATAAACAGAGCATTTACTTAAATATTTGTATCTATAAAAAGAACGTATAAACTTTAAAAAATGCCTTAAATAAATATATATATTAATTCTTATATCGATCTGTCTATCTGACTTTGCACCGGCATTATATTTCTAAATTTAGCTCAACTCACCAAAAGAATTCACATAAGCCACGGATTTGAATGCTAACGATGAAACTGATCATCTTGTTATATTTGTAAAACCCAATTCCCTCGATATCCATTCAAATAAGATATTTTTTCGAAAATTAAAGAACTGTGCCGAAGTATTTCCTTCAAGACGTAAAATAAGAAAACAATCTTTCGGAATTAAAGGCTTGAACCGGTTTCAAGAAAAAAGGGACCCAAAGCAAGTGTTAATATCACAATTTACAGCCAAACAACTTTAGATTTTAAATAAATGATGATCGCATTTTGTTTTTTACTGTCTTATTCACTTTTTTGATGATAAATAAGTCATTCGTTTCTATCTTTAGCGAAGAAAAATAAATTTTGGAATAAAAGTGACAAACTGAAACAGGAAAAAATTAATTTTGCAACAGTAGAACGAGAAAAGGCATCATCTTTCATATTATTTTTCATATAATTTTCTTCGTGACATTATTATTTGCTTTCAGGCATCAAACATTTTAGGCGTAATCATTTTTGAAAAATACACAATGATAAGATTTCGACACGCAGGACTACTCCAGCGGGTATTTTTGTTTTGTACAAAAGAGTATTTTAATGACCAAATATGAAAATACTGATTTTGTGACAGGAACTTTTCGATATTCCCACACACATATATATATATATATATATATATATATATATATATATATATATATATATATATATATATATATATATAGAGAGAGAGAGAGAGAGAGAGAGAGAGAGATAGATAGATAGATAGATATAAAATAATATATATATGTAGATAGATAGATATTAAAATAATATATATATAGATAGATATAAAATAATATATATATATTTATATGTAGATAGATAGATGGATAGAAAAATGATATATATATATATATATATGTGTGTGTGTGTGTATGTGTGTGTATGTATATGTATATATTCAATGTTCATCATCATCTATTGAATTAGGTGTGGTCACAACCCCCCTCTCAAAATTGAGGTTTATGGTGACATTCAAGGTAGAATTGACCAACGCCTTGCCGGTTCCTTTTTGCACCGGGTATGTTGAGGTTACCACGTCAGAGGATAAAGAAGCAGATAACCTACAAGGAAGCATGTGTTTAATTCATAGTTTCCTGTCTCCTAGACTGGTTGCCAGCCAAGACTATAGGGCACAGTCTGTCCTGTTATTTAGCCATAGCTGGGAAGAAGATATGAATTCGTACCTTTCCCAAGTGTATTAGCACATAAATAAATACAATGAACTCGACTGGAATTCGAAATCGGCTCCCCTTCAGTCTGTTTCGTGGATCCAATTAGTGAGTATGAATGATTGAGTGCGTATATATATATATATAATTACATTTTTAGTATCAGAGATTATAATAAAAATATTTTGAAAATGTTTTTATTATAATCTCTTATAATAAAAATGTAATAATAATATATTGCTCTACTTTGTATTGAGCACTTTTTTAGAAGTAAATGTTACGAACAGTGGATTTTTACTCCATCTGTTCTTTCTCCCATTTTTATATATATATATATATATATATATATATATATATATATATATATATATATATATATAATGTAATTTCATGTGAAAGAAAAGGTAACGAAATACAATAACAGATTTACTACAAAATAATATAGTATCAACTTAAAACCTAAAGCAGGAATTTACACTATAGACTGTAATAAATGCAACAAGAAATACATAGGTGAAACATCTAGGAGTTTAAATAAAAGAATATATATATGAACACACAAGGGATCTTTTATAAAATAATACACTCAGTGTATTAGTTGTTCATCGTAATAATTTTGACCTTAATTTCAACTTCAAAAATACAATTTTAATTAAAATGGGAACTAATTTATTAAGGTGAAAATTTATGAATTTTTCACTTGTTTACTTCAAGGCCCATACAGTATTTCAGTTTTCTTAGCCAAACCGGGATAATCAAAAACAACAGCGATAAAATAAAAAATACAAAACAGTGGAAAAGCTGAATTAAGTCCGTTAGATACGCCATAGATTTAAAATTTAATGCTAAGCGTCTCATTATTTTATCTTACTGTATAATTATAAACAACGTTTGTCTATATTTCGTCCACACACACCCCGCCACATTCATAAAATCAATAAAAACTGAAACCTGAAGAAGTCCTTTTGTACGACGAAATGGATCAGAGTTTCTTATTCCCTACTGATGCCTTTGTTCAGTTATTCCTTAGGAGATAAAATAAGAAAGTTATATACTTCGTAATCCAAAGCTTGATCTGGTTTCAAGGCAAAGGAGCCTGAAAATAATTCGCAATTTGCAGCCAAACCATTTTAGATTTTAAATAAATGATGTTTTCTCTTTTCTTAATCATCTGTTTTTTATTTATTAATGAACCTCCCGTTTCCAAATTTAGCGAAGGAAAGAAAATAGTTTGGAAAGTAAAAGCGGAAAATTGAAGTCAAAAATTTAAATTTAGAATGATTAGAGGTGAGGGAAAGTAAGTTGTAAGATCGGCTTTGGTGTCTTAAAATGTTGCTTATACAACAGTTGTTGTTCGATCCCAATAAAACTATGGATTTTGTATGCTGTTTTCAGCAAAAGCATGTCCTCCTCATTGCAAATAATTTCCTACCCTCATTTTCCCCATATTGGTTGAAGGCAGAGTAGATAGATAGATAGATAGATAGATAGATAGATAGATCCTTGTGCAAATGATTTGAAACAAAAGAAATAATTCCATTATCTGTCTATACTTCTGAGATGAGGTATTATGTACACTATTTACATTATCCGGACTATTGTCCTCATCTTTGTCGCCATATTTATTACAACGTTTCGGCCGTTGTACGCTCCGACCTTCTTCAGGTGGTTTTAATTTCGAACTGAACCCTTTATTTCGCTCACTGGGGTAAACTGTTCTAGTTCCACGTGCCATGTTTAATGGATGTCAGTTATCAGTTATTTCCTGTTCATTCCCCTCTCCAAGTTCACCACTGCCTTAATCGGGTATTGAATTCACACTCTTTGGGTTCTTTATCCACTGTGCCATGTGTCTTCAAGGAGAACTTGGAAAGGGGAATTAACAGGAGATAAGATGAGGACAATAGTCCGAATAATGTAAATAATTCCGTTATTATTTACATTTCTTTCGTATTTTTCCAATGAAACATGACCCAGTGCACATGTTAGTACTTCGTATGTCCATTCCACGAAGTCATTCCTTGCAGATTGACCACAAGTTCACGATTGGATTTAAATCGGGAGAGTTTCCGAGCCAGTCGACAGTACTTTGATTTGCTCACTGGTAAGACTTGCCAGTGTCTTCGTGCAACTTACAATTTTTGTACGCTTCCTTGAAGTAACGTCCATTGCAGACAATGGTCGTAGGACAACTAAGTGACAATCGAGACAATAGGGTCCGGATTGGATGAAAATCTGATGGAATCATTGATGACGCAATATTTTTCAAGCCCATACAAATTTCGTCATACAGTCCGAAAATACATTCATATTACTGCAAATGACCTAATTCGAGGAAAAAATAAATTTCGATTACAATCTGTCACTCCAGTGGGTCTAAAACTGACCAAATGATGAAAAAAAGGAAACTAAAGAGCAATTTTCATCAGAACAGTTACCATGAAAGTAATTATAGAACAGGCACATGAACAGACAGACAGACACACAACACACACACACATTATATATATATATATAATGTGTGTGTGTGTGTGTGTGTGTGTGTGTGTGTGTGTGTGTGTGTGTGTGTGTAGCTGGATACACCTATTCGGGGAGGATACCCGTCTACTATATCGGCTAGCCAATCCCTATTTCAGGCGCTTGCTCAAGCGCATTTGCTTTTATTCAACACCTGTGGTTTAGCAGATCTTAGTTACAGTTTCTGGGAAAGGGCTTGCTATCTAGCGTGACCAACGATTTGAACAAGGCCCAGCTTGTGACTTCGTGCTAACAGAGCTATCGACGGCCCCCAACGATTCCGTCTACCCAATTTCACTCACAAGGCTTGAGTCAACACGAGTTATGGTGGTTTTCAGCCACTTTCGAAAGTGGACGCACGCTAGGATCGAGCCCCCAGTCCGATGACATCAGGAAGCCTCCTTCCAGGCAAATCGACCATGATGAGACTCGAATCCGAGTTTCATGGTTAGAATGCGAATGCCTATATATATATATATATATATATATATATATATATATATATATATATATATATATATATATATATATATGCATACATATGAGAGAGAGAGAGAGAATCAGGTCCTCTCCTCCCCGATGTTTTGAATAGGAGGAGAGTTTTTCCCCCTTGTTTCCTATCTAGAATTGACTTTCCAGCTCTCATTCACGTTCACTCCCAGTAGCCCCTTGCGTTTTAGGACATTATCCCATTGCTTGGGGTATATTGATTGAAATTTAAAAAAAAAAAGCTTATAATACGTATAGTTTTGTATTTGCCGGTCTATATATAAGAATTTGTGTACCAGTCCTGAAACTTAAAGTGTGATGAACCCATCGATATTCTCATTCGAGTTATCTACATACATAAATGAACACTCTTCTTACTTTTTTATACACGTAATCTGGAGTGCTTAATCGAAGGTATTAAAAAAATTTTTAAAAGATCAAAGAAATATATTAGGTTACATCACATTAAGTGTCGGATTTACAACGATTAGCGCAATCAAACTCGATATAAATAGTGTATAAATTGTATAATTTGTTATTGTAAATCTGGTTACTTTATTGTTTTGCATCAGTTTTCTTTGGGTCCTGTTACTGGATCTAACTAATGCCTTTATCCACTGTGCCATGTGTCCAGTGACAGGACCCAAAGAGTGTGAGTTCAATACCCGGCTAAGGCAGTGGAGAACTTGGAGAGGGAAATTAACAGGAGATAACTGACATCCATTAAACATGGCACGTGGAACTAGAACAATTTCCCCCAGTGAGCGAAATAAAGGGTTCAGTTCGACATTTCAACTCCCTGAAGAAGGCCTGAGCGTACAACGGCCGAAACGTCGTAATAAATATGGTGACAAAGATGAGGACAATAGTCCGAATAATGTAAATAATGTACATAATACCTCATCTCAGAAATATAGACAGATATTGTGGTACGTGTAGGAATGAGAGGTGATGAACAAGTTCTTGTGGTGATAGAGCATATTATTGTATTGAATGAATGGTCCGTGATTGTGATTAACTAGTACTAGGATAGTTACTGAGGACCAGCCTTTCCCCACTTCACATTCGGCTTTGTGCCACAATTCTTGTATTATTACAAATAATAAATATACTAATTAAGCTATATTTGGAGTGAGAAGAGGTGAATTCATACCTTTCCCAAAAGTATTTTGCGCATAAGCGAATATAACGGCAATTGGAGCTCTGCTTTCCGATTAACAATTCCGAGCCATTGTCTATTATACCACCAGGCAATGAAGAAAAATATACGGAAAAAACAAACAAAAATCCTAATATGCAATTATGCTGTTTTAATGTTAATATAATGTCAACGTCGGACGTTTCGGTTTATACGAGAAAATAGTTCAATCGAGCTTATTTAATATTTTGAAATCATCTTCGAGTGCGTTTTCACAGCATCGCCCACGTGACGACGACGTGATCATATTTAAACGGAACGCTGATCTTATAAAAGATTTCAGTTATCTGTTTGGATTGGTCTTGCTTTTATGTCCATCGTCTTTTTCATGTTGAATTGAATATGGTCTATGTTAATTATGTTTTATGAATATGTCCTGAAGATGGTCTATTAGACCGAAACGTCCGACGTTGACATTATATTAACATTAAAACAGCATAATTGCATATTAGGATTTTTGTTTGTTTTTTCCATGTATTTTTCTTCATACTGTCGGATCTATATCCATATATTTACTTACACCACCCGGCAATCCAAATACTGACCAGGCTTGACGTTGCTAAACTTCGGTGATCGTACAGGTACAAGTGTTTCAACGTGGCATGACCGTAAGCCAATATTCTAATCCAGGAGAAATATTTTCCTTTGTTGTATACACTACAGAAATTCGCATAGAAATAATTACTTCCTGTCTTTCACAGTATTTTCTAATCGACCTTCTAACGTTTTACTTTAGTTAAGGACGAATGGTCACGGATTTCTGCACTTAACTTTATCAAGTAAAATATAACGAAATACATTCGAATCATTGACGTTTCATACTCCATTTTGGCATTTAGTAAATTGTGTTCTATACAACACAGACATTTTAGGAGAATTGTGAGAAAAAAATCTTACATTGCATAAATCTTTCATGTATGGAATGACGGCTTTATATTTATTATTGCAAAAATTACAATACTTGTGGCACAAGGCCAAGAGGGGAAGTGGGGGTGAAACTGGTCATCATTAACTATCCTATACCTAGCTAATCCGATTTACAATCCATTCACTCATTACAAGTAACACAAATACCACAAGGAAACCTACAGAAACACTCCGTAATTTAAAAGTTTCTTATGTACAAATGTTCATAGAAAAAAAAAAAAAAAAAAAAAAATATATATATATATATATGGGTAAATTTACAGATGGTATGAAATGAGGGGGAGAGTATGAATCCCCAATAAGGAGTGACTGTTTGAGATTTGAGGAGGCCTAAAAATGAGGGAGGGGTTGAGGCTGGTCGACACTAACTATCTTATACCAAGCTAATCCGATTCACGACACATTCATTCATTACAATTTTCACATTCACTATAAAAACTCGTTCGTCACCAGTCAATCCTCCATACACCACAATACCGCATCCTCTCAAGGGGGTCCTACAAAAGCGCCCCATGCCATAAAAATCTGATGGTGCTAAAATCTATAATTAAAAATCTATGGATGACTAAAATGAGAGGGGAGGGATTGAACCCCAAAACAAACTAAATATGAACACAAAGTAAATTAAACATAACTGATGTTAGTAGGACCCGTTCAACCCTCAAGAAAGGAGAGGCCGCTGTATTGATATTTATTGTGCAAAATATACAATTACGGCACAAGGCCAAAAAGGGGAGGAGTTGAGGCTAGTTAACACTAACTATCTTATAGCTAGCTAATCCGATTCACGACCCATTCACTCATTACAATTTCCATATTCACCACAAAAATTCGTCCGTCATCAATCAATCCTCCATACACCATAATACCGCATCCTCTCAAGGGGGTCCTACAAAACACGTCCCATGCCATAAAAATTTATTGATAATAAATTATATATAAAAATCTAATGATGAAGAATGAGAAGGGAGGAAGATGAACCCAATAACAAACTAAACATGAACACAAAGTAAACTAAACATAACTGATGGTAGTAGGGCCCGTCCAACACTCAAAAAGGAGAGGCCGCTGTATTCTGCCCATTGGACAAAATCATGAAGCTATAAGGAGTGAGTGCTTTGAGCATTAGTATACAAAAGTCTGGTTTTTATACGAATTCCACTACTAAGCATTTCCAGAAAAAAGTTCGTAATATTTTTTCTACGAATTTAATTTTTATTCTTTTTTTATATATAATTATTTTATTTATATTTTTTGTTTTGTTGGGTTGTCGAACTTTTTTAATTCAGTTCCATTACAAAAATTAACCGAAAATGTGGCTCATAACGTTTCTACTAAGAAATGGACGCCCATAAATTAAAACTACGTAAGTAGACTTTACTGACAATCTTTCTCTTCAAAATCTATCTTACATATTTATAAGTCTACCATTCGTCCATGCTTCGAATATTGCTGCCACATATAGTCTTGTGCTTCTGCTATATATTTAGAGATTTCATGATAAAATCCAAAGAAGAATCTGCAAATTTATTGGTCCTGACCTGGCACCCGGCTTCAGTCATTTTCCCACCGCTGTAATTCCCTGTGCCTTTTCTATAAATACTTTTATGGTAATTGTTCTGCTGGACTTTGATCTATGGTAAGGATTATTGTGATATGTTTGGATCAGTTTAAATATAGACTTCCCCTATCTTATCTTTTGGCCATATGACGCCTTTCCTGTAAATAACAGAAATAAGTATCACATTGTTCTATGGTAGCTAGACTATTAATTTAAGCACAGTACTAGATTGGCAACAAGGTCTCATTACTTTACACTTGAATTGGCTTGATGCAATCGGAAGTTCTTTACTGTTTCATTTCTAACATATCGCCTGTAAATCTCTATTCCAGCTTCTTGCTTTCCAAGGTTTGATTTTCAAACATATCAATCATTATCAAATGTCTCCTTGTTTCCTCTTCTTTTATTGTTCTCGCTCCTTAATAATGCTTTCTTTTTCTTATTCTTTCACACTCTGTAACCTCTTGCGTCTTCGTGGCTTTATTTCCTTACTTGGGATGAAACGATTAAAAAAAATACATCGGGTTTTGATTTAAACAATTTAACTGACGTTGTGCAAATATGTATATATGTATATCTGGTCACTCGTATTCGAGGATACCCGTCTAATAGTGCGGCTTACTAATCCCTATTGCAGACGCTTGCTCAGGCGCATTTGCGTTTATTCAACACCCACAGAGCCCACATGTGTTTTATATTGTAACTATGCTGAGTAGACCTGGGAAAGAGAGCGTGTTATCTAACGTGATCAAAAATTTTAACAAGTCCTGCACGCTCAAGCCCTTGACCACGATGACTTGTGACTTCGTGCTAGTAGAGCTATCGACGGCCTCCAAGGGTTTCGCCTGACCAATTTCACTCACAAGGCCTGGATCGATCTCCCCCCCCCTCCCAATATCATCTTCAACATGGCTGCTCGTTTAGAAATATGCCCATCTGCTCGGGGGCCATTTGTATTTCAACACCGACAGAGCCAACCTGTGGTTTACACGGTAAATAAAATAAAGCAGTTACCAGAAAGTAAATTATATATGCTGTTTTTGAAAGTTTTCTGGCACTTTTTCTCTTGCTTCCTTTGAAACTCATATTGCCAGCTTTTAAAGCGTTGTTGATTCAAAGTAAAATTATACGTTGCAGCAGATGTTTAAAATAATCTGAGTAGAAGTATGATTTAATAATTTTCATTAAAAGGGTATTACATTTGCAATATAAGTAATCTAAGATTGTCTTGCAATTTTAATTAAAATTTCGGCATTTAAGAAGAGACAAATTTCATGAACACATTTTAAAACCTTTGGAGAATAAGTTATTTTAGTTGGCGGTGTGTAAAAAAAGCCATCGCAGAAGCCTGAAATTAAAATTCCTATCGTGTGATCGTCTGCTGTAGAAAAACCATTAGTAAACAAATATAGCGGACTAATGCAACAAATAGTTCGTTTATCACGGGTACACCACTAAAACCACTTGGCTAATACGAACTTGATTCCCGCTTCTTTGGTGTACGGAGAATATTCAATAATAGTTCTCGTCTGCTGACAGGGATTCATTTCCATATGAGAACCTCTTACCAAGAAATAGAATTAAGCATGCATTCATCTGTCTTTAACGAAGAACTCGGACTTTTTTCTTTCTTTTGGCATTTCTACGGAAACAAACGCCTTTAAGAAATAATTCTTATTAAATAATTTCATATTATTAATGAATCAGCACTTCAAATTACGAATATTGATTACTTTTCTATTTTTTTTTTCAAATTTAAGAGATAAGTGTGAGCTATATACAATTATCTTAACTGATCATTCCTCGCACGTAAAAAAACATTTTCATGCCATTTGATAAGGCATATTCTGAGAAAAATTTTAAATACATTCAAGTTTTCAAAAGTTAATATATTATTTAAATAATATTTACTTACTAACACTTTCTTTGCGTTGTGTTAAAATAATGCTTCCGTACAAAATTGTAAAATTTCAAGAAAGCTGTGAAATATGAATTTAATGTACGTTCTTAATATTTAGCATATACACATATATATATATATATATATATATATATATATATATATATATATATATATATATATATATATATATATATATATGAGGCTAGAGGGATCTATTTACAATGAGTTTACACACCGAAGTGAACTGCCTGTTAAAATGTACAAAATTAAACATTTTTTGAAATCTGGAGAGATTATTATATGAAAAAAAGTATATATAAAAAAGTATATATATATATATATATATATATATATATATATATACTATACAATAATATATTTATATATATATTATATATATAATATATATATATATATATATATATATTATATTATATATATATATATATATATATATATATATAATATATATATATAATCTATATATATAATATATATATAATATATAATATATATAATATATACTATATATATATAATATATATATATATATATATATATATATATATATATATATATATATATATATGAGCCTAGAGGGATCTATTTACAATGAGTTTACACACCGAACTGAACTGCCTGTTAAAATGTACAAAATTAAAGTTTTCTATAATCTGGAGAGGTTATTATAAGAAAAAAAGAATTCTGAAAAAAATTCTTGGAGAAGTGCGTTTCTGTTGAATCACCATTTTTTTTTTCATTTGTTCATACAAAAAATAATTTGTGTCGTTTTTTTTATCCGTAGATTTACAAAATAAATAACTCTATACGCATCTACTACCCATTACAATAATAATTCAGGGTTTGCTAAAATTGCACATTAAAAATCTTGAATCCTATTTTACATTGTGTCGATAAAAGAAATATTTACTGCATGCTTGAAAGCAATCGATTCAAGTCGTTACAATTTTAAAATTGACATTCGACGGGTTAAATTTTGAAGCTTTATTCCATTTTAAAAATTAAACGTTAGGTGTGCTTGATTTATCGAGAAAAAGGTCAGTGAAGATCTTGTTTGAAATGTCATTCAAACTTTATAAAAATCAAAAATTATTAGATCCGTTAGATATAGCTTCTTAAGTGAAACAATGCGATTTGAGTTTTATCTAAATGAAAAGTTGGCTCACTTTAATGACATGGTTTCTCGAATAATTTGATTGGAAGGTTCAATGAATAATATTCTTGCCTTCCAATTCCAAACTCGTCTTCTTGTGTGTGTGATTCGATCGCTTCTGAATTTAAAGAATGAAGGAAGTCATTCTCATTATTGGAAATGTTTTTTTAATTGTCTTCTGACTTTCTGATTTTACTCTTTTTCTTTTACAAAAGTTCACCTAATAAAAAAACTCTAGAGCCACTCAATGTAGAGTTTACTGCATGCAGTGCGTTATATGAATGTAAGAAACAGTAGTAGAAAGTGAAGGTTATAAGTATAAGGAGATATAACAATTGACTCATGACTTGAAAAGGTTAAGATTATAGTTTTCAGAGATGGATCCAAACGAGTTGTTGTTAGCCACTCGAAATACGCCAAGTCAGATTTTATTAGGCAATGATATTGTTTTCTGTAGTGATACTAGCAAATTAGTATGCATAATTTGCATAAGCATAAGTGAACACTCATATAAGTGGTCACTGAGAATAACGAAGTAGACGTACGAGCTTAGCGACTTACTAGTGCTAAACTTGTCACTAGTAGATACATATTTGCTCGCTAGTACTTACAGTGTTGTTTTTTGGCGTACGCCAGTATACGTTTTGTGCATGCAACTACCAGTTTCAAAGTAAGTCGGACATTGTCTTTTCTTTTGTATTCGTTGGGCTGTTTGAACTGTTTGTTTTTGTGGGGAATACCCTCCAGCTATGGCGGAGGTGACCCAGGAAAAAGAGCCTTTGGCCAGCACATCCACTGCACCATCTGCTTGGGTGCCGGAAAGGCCCAAAAAAAGGGCCAGACTATTACAGGAGTCGTTGCGAAGAGTTGAAGGAGTTCATTGTGAAAGATGAACTTGTACCAATGCCTTCGGTCATGGAGACTGTGGCAACAAGGACAATTGACGGTTGATATTAAGTCCAGGAAATTCATACCGGTCAATAGGGAGCCTATGGAAGAAGCCCTAAAGACTTTGAATATCGGGGCCAAAGTCATGGCACGCAGATCAAACGCGTGCTGGAACATTTTGTTGGCAACGGAGGAAGCTGCAAAGGCGCTGGCCGGATGCACCCTCACCACGAAAACGATGAGGCTGCAAACGGAGTACATGGGCACTCGGAAAACAAGGATTATCTTACACGATGTGCCCATGTACATTACCGAAGACCATGTGGGGGCCTTCTTTTCAGACTACGGCCCTGTGAAGGGGGTATCATCCATCAGGAGTAAGGCGGGGATTGCCACCGGTGATATGGAGGTTATGGTGACATTGAACCGCCAAAGCTTTAAGGATGTACCCAACATAATTTCGTGTGGTAACCGAAGCATTTTTGTGGTGGTCGAGGGTCGCCGGCCCTTCTGTTGGGTGTGTGGTGCAGCTGGACACCTGGCCAAGACGTGTCCAACCAAGAAGTCAGCACCGTCGACGAAGCAGGCACCGGTACCAACATCAGAAGAATCAACTAAGAAAACTTCCGGTAGCGAGTGGACGGAAGTGGTGAAGAGGAGAGCAAAAATGGCAAACTCACCTCTCCAGCAGCAGGAGCTCCCTGAGAAGGCTGCAGTCAGCCAGAAGCAAGGACAGAACGCTGATACAAAGAAGCAGCAGAAGCAGGCGGCTATGAAACAACTGCAGGACATCCCAGATAAGGAGAGAGAAAAACAACAGCAGGAACGGGTGGCCGTCAAACAACATCAGCAGAAGTCGGGTGGCCCCAGTAATGGGGCTGGTAAACAAAAGCAGCTGAAGCAGCAGCAGCAGCAGCAGGTGCTGCAGCAGCAGCTGGAGCAACGTCAAAATTTGCGGGATCAGCAGCGAGAACAGCAGCACGAGCAGCAGCGGCAGCAGGCGCAGCAAGAACTGGAGCGGCAACAGCAGCAGCAGGCTAAGAAAGAGGTCCAACCGGAACAAGTGGACGTTTTGGACCTAGGTATGAAGGTGGAGGAGGTGCCTCCACCTAGATCTTCGTCATTGAAGATAGGAATGGGGTGAGGACGAATAGGAGGAAGAGGACTTTATCAATAATATAAAGAAGGAAAGGAGAGCAGGCCGGAGTAAGGCGGAGAAGGTACTTTCCGCGCCGTTCTGTCTGGTGATGCACCAGACAGAACGGCAAAATATCGTCAACAAGGTAAGACGAGAAGCCAACACTCTTCCCCTATTAGGGTTCCGTCTCCCCCCCTCCCTCCTCCAACCAATCCAAAGGCAAAAAGAAGAGGCATTTGCCCAGAGGGGAGAAAATTTGTGTGGTAGACCGCGGGCGACTCGAGAGGGACCTTTCCTCCCAGAGGAAGGCGCTCTTGAGGCCTCTTTTCAAGTGTACCTCTGTTGATGGCAAATCAACAGAGGATCCAAGGAACTTTCCTGGTGCCCTCGGTGTTGTTACATTGATCAGGAATACCGGGGGAAACCTTAAAGTCTGGGACTATTTGGCAGAAGCAAAGGATGCGTTTCCGAAACTCCGGATGATTCAGACGGAAACACCGGAGCTTAAAAAATTGACGCAGTATTGTGCAGGGAGGGCCCCAGTTCCTCTCCATTCCTCACTATATAGGGTAGTAAAATTAACTTTTCCCACAGACGTTGGCGGTATTGTCACAGAAAGACGAATTACGTCCGATGTAGGAACTGGGAGTCTGGGACAATCCGTCGGGGTCTTGACACCCGTAGATTTCTGGCCAGTTTGTGTTGAAGGGAACTAGGCTTAAATCATGTCTATTAAGCTAGCCAGTTTGAATGTGAGCGGCCTCGGGAGAGCAGGGTAAGGCGGCCCGCCCGCTCTGTGATTTCAGGTCCTTCGGAGTGGATGTGGCTGCGATCCAGGAGACACACTTTGTTTGCGAGACTGATGCTCGTGTGCTGTCTAGCGACTTTGTCGTCTATTCAGCATATGGGGACCAGCAGGCCAGAGGTGTTTCCTTGTTGGTTAAACGTTCTCTGTGGGCGAGGGTAGACCTTGTTCATCTGGGCGCGGGTGGGGGCGGTTGAGCGTGGCTGATATTGCCGTGAGCAGTGGTGCGTTTCGGATTGTTGCGGTGTATGCGCCTAATGACCAGAGTGAGCGCGTCGACCTTTTCCGTCAGTTGGAGCTGTTCCTGGTTGATTCTTCGCGCTTAGTCTTAATGGGGGACTGGAATGCCGTCCTGGACCCCAAGATAGATAGGGGGCGGGGAGCTAGCGGGAAGGCATCGGCCGATCGTAGCTTGGTTGATCTGATCGACGAGTTTGGGCTCGTCGATAGATACAGGGTCGATCATCCGAGGGGGGAGATGTGGACATGGGCTCGTAGTTGGCCGTCTCTCCAGGTAGCAAGCTACCTGGACAGAATGTTAAGGAGAAGAGTCGATCTAGATTTACTAGATTGTCCCACGTTCCACCGGCTAGACTATTCAGATCACAGACTCGTCTGTGCCTGGATGGTGTTAGGTACTAGGCCTAGAATGGCTGGACACGGGAAGTTCAATCTGTCCTTACTGGACAGGAGGGACTTTCAGCAACAGCTAACTAGAGTAGTGCAGCGGGAATTAATGGGGGCGGTTATTGGGAGTAGGTGGTGGGAGAATCTTAAGGATAGGATTAGGGTCTTCTCCACTGAATTTAGCCAACGACTCGCTCTACATAAGGCTGAAAAGGTGAAGACTTTAGAGGATAGTCTTTCCCGGGCAGTGGCTGGGGGGATTCCCTAGAGATAGCCATAGCTAGGCAGGCCCTGAAGCGTGAGGCTAGCAAGCGCTATCAGACCCCCCATTTCTTGGGGGAAGCGCCGTGGCGGTCGTGGAATGTTGTCGAAGTTCCTCAGCGAGTGTCGGTCGGCCTTGAAGGTCATTCCTCGGCCCAGTGACCTTTCTCGGCGTCGGAGACTATTGTATCATGAGTTAGTGGAGGGGGTCGCGAAGGATCCTCTGGGTGACCGGCTCGGATTGTCGGCATCAGAGTTGCGCTTTTTCTGGTCTTGGGCGCCAGCGGCGGATTATCTCAGCAACCCTGAGTTTTCGCTTAGCTGGCGATTGATTCGGAATGTGCTACCTCTCAATGACATTCTCTTCAGAATGGGCGAGGCAGATTGTTACCGGTGTGACCTTGGTTTAGAGGAAATGGCTTCGCACGCCTTCTACTATTGTCCTCGGGTGCGCCCTTTCTGGGATTATGTCGGCGAGTTGATGGCTCGTATCGCTCCTGAGCAGCTCGTGTCCATTGATCTCGCGTACGTGTGTGACAATGAGTCCCCCCCCCCCGTACTCCAGGGTAAAGGATGGTGTTTTTTACGTTGCTAGCCGTGACTAGAATGGTTGTGTGGATGTCGCGAAAGGAGGGAATCTTGCGAAATGATCGTTTTTCGTATCAGGATCTGATTTTGTTCTTTAAGCATCAGCTTGGGGTGAAAATCAGATCGGATCGAAAGAGTTTGATTTCGAGAGATTTCAGCGAAAGGTGGGTAACTGTGGCGAGCCTGGTTCGTGTGGACGGGGCTAGTCTTGATTTTCTTTTTTAAGTCTCCTTAGTGCAACGGGGCGGTTTTCTATGGACCCCCATTCTGGTTAAGTTAGTCCCTATTTTGTGTTCCTAATTAATGTGAATAGGTGTTATTCCTGGCCTGTGTCCGGCTTTTCTTTTGTTATGGCAGACGTCGAGATTCCCAATCTCCCCAGTTTGTTTTTGGTCCCCATTTTCATCTCGGCAGAGTCAGCTTTTGATTTCCCCAGTCCGTCATTTATTTTTTCCCCTCCCCATTCCGTTAGTGAGTGTGCTTCTTGATTTTGTCTATTGACAGAATACAGCGGCCACTCTCATTATTTTTTAGGGGTAGACGGGTCCTACTATTAGGTTGGTGCAAAAATAATGTCGTTTTTTGACGTTCAACTTCAAAAGAGAAAACGACATTACTTTTGCATCAGCCTAATAACATTGTTTTGTTTTGTTTTCGGTTGATATTTTGATTTTATTATTGGGTTTCATATCCCCTTCCCCATCATTTTGTGTTTCATTGAATTTTTATGGATATATATATATATATATATATATATATAAAACATTAAAATTTTTAATTCATGGGGTGTTTGGTAGGTCCCTTGTGTATATGAGGTATTGTGGTGTGTGCTGAAGTGATAGATGAAGATGATGGATGAGTTTTTGTGGTGAATGTGTAATTGTAATGAATGAATGGGTCACGAGTGTAGTTAACTAGGAATAGGATAGCTAGTGAAAGGCCGACCTCTCCTCACGCCCCCTTTGGCCTTGTGCCACAATTTTGTATTATTTACAAAATAAATAATTACTAGTGCTAAACTTGGACTTCACAACAATGGCGTCGCCGATAGGATATCAATTGTCTCTGAAAGATCCAGATTTTGTGGATACATGGATTCGTTGTTTCTCTGCCACTGCAAGAACAAAAAAGTTGAAAGACAACAAGGAAAAGGGAGGCGAAAATGAAATCAC
Organism: Acanthosepion pharaonis; assembly: GCA_903632075.3. NCBI lineage: Eukaryota > Metazoa > Mollusca > Cephalopoda > Sepiida > Sepiidae > Acanthosepion > Acanthosepion pharaonis. Next base: position 1,779,745 of record CAHIKZ030003723.1, read on the forward strand.
GGATTTATTTTTGGCTACAGCTGGATGCGAGGTGATAATGAAAGTCTCCACCATGGCATATCCCTTAAATTTGGAAGACCTGACTTTCGAAAAAATAAGTCAGATTATAGGAAGAAATATGAGACCCAAGAAAAGGCTGGTAGTGGCAGAAAGAATGAAATTCATGTCGATGAAACAAGAAATTGACGAACCAATTATAAAATATTTACACCGTCTACGAAATGCAAGTAGATATTGTGAATTTGAAAAACTTGAACAAGACGAACAGACTATTGAAGAGGACTTGATTCAATTAAGATTAATTGAAGGTATGTCCAATGAGTCACACCGATATAAAATAACGGAACAATTACAAATAGGAAATATGTCTTTAAATACATGTATTGAATTTATTCAGCAACAAGAACTAATACAGAAATACAACCATCATAAAAGTCAGACCGGCGAACAAATATTCGCTGATACATACATGTTAAAGATAAAAAAGTGTTCGTATTGTGGACGTGAACACGAAATAAAAAAGGAAAAGTGTCCAGCATTTGGAAAAACTTGTAATAATTGCTTAAAAAAGAACCACTTTCAAGCAGTGTGTAAATTAAAAAAGAAAAATGTTGAAAGAATTGAAGAAAACGACACGAATAGGGAAATTTTTACATTAAAAAATAAGAGTATAAAAAAATTGAACATAAGAAAAAAGACATTATAGTAAAGGTCAAAATTAATAACTGCAATTTAGATATGCAAATGGATACTGGGAGTGAAGTAACACTCATACCAAAAAATTTTGGGGAACGCATTGGTAAGCCACCTTTACGAAAAAGCAGTTTACAACTCCGCCAATTTGATGGGTCGGTTATAAAAACATTAGGATACTTTGAAGGTTCATTAGAGTTAAAAGAAAAATTTGAAGTAATACCTATAGTTGTTACAAGTTGCAAAAAAAAACCACGGGCTCATTGGAAATGCCGTGCTTAATATAAATTCTACTAAGTTAATTAATGAAATAAAAATGGAAAAAACTGGAAAGTTAAAAAACTATGAAGCAAGTTTAAAAGTAAAAGAAAATGTTTCCCCCTCTTATGAGGCACAAAAATTACCAATACATTTATTCCCATTAGTAGTTACAAAACTACGTAAATTAGTAGAACAAGACCTTCTTGAACATGTTCCGCCTGGAGGTAGCAAGTGGGCATCGCCGATTGTAGTGTTGAGGAAAACAGATGGCGATTTACGTATTTGTGGAGATTACAAAATAGGAGTAAATCACAAGATATGCTCGGATTCATATCCCATACCCAATGTTGAACTTGCATTACATGCACTGGCAGGGATGACCGTTTTTTTTCAGAAATAGATTTAAAAATGGCATACCACCAAATACCAATAGACGAGAACTTCAAAGAAGTAACCACGATAAATACTCCAATAGGTTTACTAAGATGGAAAAGGATGCCATATGGAATAAAAACCGCAAGCGCCATATTTCAAAGGGCCATTGAACAGGTTTTAGGAAATGTACAAAATATGATTTGTTACCAAGACGACATATGCATAGGAGCTACTAATGAAAAGGAATTAAAAGAGAAAACTGACTTAGTCTTGAATAGATTAAGAAATGCTGGAATGACAATATATGAAAAAAAATGCGTAAGCAATTCTAACAAAATATTTTTTTAGGTTATTCCATTTCAAAAGAAGGTATATCACCAGACCAAGCCTTGATAGAAAAAATACTAAAAGTAGCTACACCTACAAATAAAAAAGAATTGGAGTCTTTTTTGGGATTGGTAAATTTTTACAGGCGATACTTACTAAAATAAACGGACTTGACGAGACCGTTTGCAAATTTAAGGAAAAAGAATGTGGAATTTATGTGGTCAGACGAACAGCAAAAAGCTTTTGAAAGATTAAAAGAAATTATGTCAAAGAAACCTGTAGTGAAAATTTTTGATCCAAAAAAGGACATAACACTCACTACAGATGCAAGTGAACATTCAATATCGGGAATATTATCAAAGGACATCCGATAATGTATTTATCGAGAAGATTAACGAACACTGAATTCAATTACTCGAACATAGAGAAAGAAGCATTGGGTATCGTGTGGACAACTACTAGAGCCTGAGAATTTTTAATTGGAAAAAAAATTCTGTTAAGAAGTGATCATAGACCATTAGAGTTTATATTTAACCCAAGGAAAGAATTACCCAAAGTCACGACATCAAGGATTCTACGATGGGCGATAAGATTGATGGCATCTGACTTTGATATAGAGTATGCCAAAGGAAATTCAATGCCACATGTGGACGCACTATCAAGATTGAGGTTCTACAAGGAGTCAAAAGATAAAACAGAGGAAGAATTTGAAGATTCATTCCTACATTTGATAGAGACTGATGTTTTGTCTTTAGACAGAATGGCTGCGGAAACGAGACATGATCCAGTGTTAAGTAGGATAGTATCGAGAATAAGAAAAAACTCGTGGGGAAATTGTTCTAGGGCGGAAAGACCCTATAAAGAAATAAGGCACAAATTAACAGTAGAACATGGAGTGATTTGTAATGGAGAACTGTTAGTTCCCCCAGAAACACAAAGAAAACCGATAATAGAAAGTGTACATGATGATATACACTGTGGAGTAGCGGCCACACAAAAAAGGATAAAATTAGAAGCTTGGTGGCCAGGATATTCAAGAGACGTTGAGGAATATGTAAAAAGGTGTAAAAAAATGTAAAGCATTAAGAAACTTTACACAAACCAAATTACATTCGTGGCCCAAAGAAGTGGAGCCATGGAGTCGTGTGCATATGGATCATGCATACATTAATGGAGTGGGACTCTTATTAATACTAGTAGACTCCTTTTCAGGTTGGCCTGAAATAATCCGGGTTACAAACAAGAAAAGTTCTACTATAAAGCAGATTCTAAGAGTCATATTTTCCAGAAATGGCGTATCAAAAACCTTGGTATCTGATAATGCACCAGAATTTTGTGATGAAGAACTTAATGTATGGTTAGAAAAAATAGGGTGTAAACCATATAAGTCACCTCCATATCACCCTCAATCGAACGGACTAGCAGAAAGAATGGTGCAGACTGTAAAAAAGCGGCTAAAAGCATGTTCCCAGCAAAAAGAAAAAGTAAAAGTTTTTCTACCGAGGCTGCTTTTAAGTTATCGTACGATACCACATGCGGGAAGACTAGAAACCCCATCAGCTTTAATGGGAAGACAGATTAGAGCTCTGCTAACGATGTCATATTCTACAAATGAAAAAATGTGGTACAAGAAGAGCAAAGATGCAGATCCGGAAGGAGCCGAATTTATAATGCAAAAAGGCCACAATACAGCCATAATAAATAGAGAAAATGGCGATAGTGTGTTAGCCCATGCTGACCAAATAAGGACCCAGAGTGAAGAGGAAGAACAAAACGACGAAGAAATGTCTTCAATTCCATCTGATAACGAGTTGGTAGAACAACCATTACAGAAGGAAACGTCAGAAGAGGAAACAATGCAGGATGAAGAGGGCCAGAAGGAGTCTGAAAGTTCGGACGAAGACCAGATTATGCAAGAAAACACATATGACTACAGCCTAGCCCGGGACAGATCTAGGTCTCTGTTGTGTAGGAAACCTACCACCCCTCTTGAAGATGAACTTGTCTACAAACAAAGACGTTAAATAGTGGCATGTCAAAAGACAGAGAGTCGGAGAAGTTCTTGGCTGAGCTAGTTATAGACTACTCAGGTGATTTCTGTACCTACTTACCAACCGAATAAACCCCTTTTTATTGTTACGTGTTATTTGGCGTTTGTCTTTATTAACCCCAAATCAACATCAGAACAGTCTCCCAGGGAAAGAAATTCGGGAGAGAGAGAAGTAGAGCATAGTGATGAAAATAGCAAAAAAAGGAGTACAAGATCTACGAGAGGAATAAAACCCTTGAGGTTCAGGGAGATGTAGTGATACTAACAAATTAGTATGCATAATTTGCATAAGCATAAGTGAACACTCATATCAGTGGTCACTGAGAATAACGAAGTAGACGTACGAGCTTAGCGTCTTAATAAACTTGGACTTCAAAACATTTTCTCAATAATATTTAAATTAATCACACCATTAAATACGAGGTCTGATCAAAAGTTTCGGAACTGTTGCTATGATAACGGAGCTAAAATACACAGATTGAAACCGCTTGGCAATCTAAGATGTAACGATCTCGCTTACTTCCGTTGTTTATAGAGTGCTTGGAAGGAAACCGTCAGATCTCGCTTCTTGTTACTATTACCTCTTCAAAAATCAAATCCGACTTGAAGAAGATTTGAAGACATCGAGGAAATCCAAGAGAATGCGGCGTAGCAGCTGCTCGCTAAACCAAAAAGAAGTTTCAAGATTGCATAAGTCAATGGAAACGGAGCTGGATAAAGTGTTTGGCTTCAGAAGGGAATTAATTCGAAGGAGATTAAATGTCAAACTGATAAAAAGTTGTAGTTTTAATAATAAGAAATATTTAACCTTACCTCGTGAGCTTTGGTTAGACGGGCATATATCTGAAATAGTAAGAAATATTAACCCTACCCCATGGGCTTTGTTGAGACTGGCATATATCTGAAATGGTAAGAAATATTAACCCTACCCCATGGGCTTTGTTGAGACGGGCATATATCTGAAATAGCAAGAAATATTAACCCTACCCTATGGGCTTTGTTGAGACGGGCATATATCTGAAATAGCAAGAAATATTAACCCTACCCCATGGGCTTTGTTGAGACGGGCATATATCTGAAACAGTAAGAAATATTAACCCTACCCCATGGGCTTTGTTGAGACTGGCATATATCTGAAATGATAAGAAATATTAACCCTACCCCATGGGCTTTGTTGAGACTGGCATATATCTGAAATGGTAAGAAATATTAACCCTACCCCATGGTCTTTGTTGAGACGGGCATATATCTGAAACAGTAAGAAATATTAACCCTACTCCATGGGCTTTGGTTAGACTCGCACATGTCTGAAATAGTAAGAAATATTTAAACCTACCCCATGGGCTTTCGTTAGACAGGCACATGTCTGAAATAATCAGTAAGAAATATTTAAACCTACCCCATGGATTTTGTTTAGACTGGCACATGTCTGAAATAGACAGTAAGAAATAATTAACCCTACTCCATGGGCTTTGGTTAGAGTGAGACATATCTGAAATAGTAAGAAATATTTAACCCTACCCCATGGGCTTTCGTTAGATTAGCACATGTCTGAAATAGTCAGAAAGAAATACTTAACCTTACCCCATGGGCGTGGGTTAGACTGGCACATGTCTGAAAGGAAGTGGTAGATGTCAACCAGGGTGGGATTTCTCCAACAGTAGTGAGAATGCCCTGGAATTGAATTTGGATATTATATATATATATATATATATATATATATATATATATATATATATATATAATGAATAACTTGGACCTATTTTGTGAGTGAGGCAGTTGCTTATTACTTACGGGTACAAGTGATAAGATTTCGAAACCAGAAAAATTTTTTATAATTTTAAGTGGTTTTATTTTCTACCAAGCAAACATCTTCTCTCTCCGACTTAAATTGACGCAACACAATCTTACTGCAGAAATATTTTACCTTTTACAATTCTAACTAAATTTGGAAACTACATATAATATATGCGTATAATATATGGTTGGCAGCAAAAACGCCCAACAAGCAAATTACAAATTGGTGATAAACCAGTGCAAAAATTTAAATATCTAGGAAAATTGCGACCCTGAAATCCGAAGGCTCATTGGGATAGCGAAAGATGCCTTCCAAAAGCTAAGCAAAGTATTAAGAAAAAATGAAATTTTGTTAGAAACAAAGGAAAAATACTTAATTTTAATGTAATATTGGTCCACTTATATAGCACTGAATACTAGACAATCTCATCACAGATAGAGAAAAAACTGGAAGCAACAGAAATCTGGTTCTACAGAAAGATGCTGAGAATGACATGGAGTGAACATGTGAGCAACAAAGAAGTTTTAGAGAAAATGCAAACAAGGAGTCTTGTAGTATCAGAACGAAAACGTTGAACTTTTTAAGGCACATAATGAGGAAAGAGGGCTTGGAAAATTTGATACACACAGGACATATTGAAGGCAAGAGGGACAGAAGAAAGCCATGCATAACCTACCTAACGAGCTTATGTAAATGGTTGTCAAAATAAGGATTAGGAGAGATAGCGAAAAGACAAATTTTACGAAACAGCTTTTCCACAAATTCCAATTTTGGTGGGATAGGTCTAAATAAAGTATAACTCCTTACTCTCCTTTTTAGTCTCTGTACTGCCATCCATTTTTTAATCAATTCACCCCAAGCCAAGCGACAATGCTACTAAAATGGAAGGGTGCTACTGGGAGATAAAGAGAATGAGAAGACTTTAGAAGGAGTTATCATTATCTACACTATTTATATTTGAACTACAGATAAGGAAAGAAGTCTAACTATAAATAATATAAACTATCTAATCCTGTTGAGGAAAAAATGCCACGCCGCATTCTCTTGGATTTCCTCGACGTCTTGAAAGCTTCTTCAAGTGAGATTTGATTTTTGAAGAGGTAATAGTTACAAGGGCGAGGTATGGTGGTTGTCGGACCTGGGAAATGTGTTTGATAATAAGCTGCTGCACAAGCCATGGTCACTGATGGAACCCCAGTGGCGTGGTGCGACAGCCACACTCTACACACTTTCCTTCCAAAAATAAAAAATACATAGTAAATAAAATTTCAGAGTTTTGGCGAGGACGTTAGAGGTATACAGTTGAAGTAGATTTTAGGAGGAACCGGAAACACAATCCTAAAAAGGAGACAAGGAATAAACCTCTACTCCTGTTCAAAAAACCGAGGAGGTTGATGAGCCGGGCGATATGCGAACCTATTTACTCCTGTTTATACAAACACATTAGGTATTTACTTAGCTAAATTCATTAAAAAACCGATACTTTTTTAAGCATTTCACCCTAAGCAAGCCGAGTGTACTACTAGCAAGCAAGGAGTTACATAGAGTGGGAGCAAGAGTAAAGAGGCGTGATAGAGGAAAGGGTGTAGAGAAGGCCAGGGAATAGATCAAGGCATCTGGAGATGTCAATTGACATTACATTTGAATATTTGAAGATTATAGCTACCAGGGAATCAAGTAAGAGGAAGGGAGTTTCACAGACGGGAAGTGCGAGACATGAAGCTTTTGGAGTAGAAGAGACGGCTAAATTTTACTGTTTCGACAGTGAAAGGGTAGGACTGAGATGCCAGCCTAGTTGCACGTTTAAATTCATGCAGTCTGGGAACCAACGAATGTAGCTCGTCGGAGCAGTTACTGTGAAAGTATTTGTCTGTGAGAGAGCGACTGTAGACGAGATGCCAGATCAGGGCCAATCACATTGCATATCCGTCTCTGGATTTTGTCGAGGACAAGACAAACGGCCACAGTATTTTATGCAAGGACGAATGGTTGATTTATAGATTTGAAGGATCGACTCGAGCGAGAAAAATTTTTCGGCGCGACACAGGGAACCAACTTTCCTTGATTCTGTATAAGATGTTGTCGGATGAAGCAATCAGTCCGTAGCTTGACGTAGTTGAATTATGATCTGAATTGTTCACTGTATAAGTGATTAATGAAAAAGCATTGGGTTATGTACATTGTCAAGTAAAGGATTTTATTTTGAAAAGTAAATATTGGTTGTGTGAAGTAAATGCTTTTATTTTATTGATGTATATACATATGCTCATGTCTCTACAAAATTCGACATCTGTCTTTACAAGCGTAAATATGTTCGTAGTCTATTACAAAAAGAAAGAAAGAAAGAAAGAAAGAAAGGGAGAAAGAAAAAGAAAATGAAAGATCGAAAGTAAATAAAGAAAAAGAATTGAACGAATGGATATAAGAACGAAAATAAGGAAAGCAAGAAGGAAGGAAAGCAAGAAGGAAGGAAAGAAAAGGGAAGAAAATACGTAAAAAAAGATCAAGTTCACGTCATTGATCACAAAAGTCATTTTGTTCTGGACCACATAAAATAGCCTTACAAGTGTATCAGTAGAAATAGAAAGTTATATATATATGATGTCGTTATTCGATCAGCGATATTTTATAGCAAAAACATTATGCCAGGCAAATAGTCAATATTTTCAATATCCTTGCTTGGGAAAATATTTTCTTATGAAAAGGATAACCTATTGGGAAATGTAATATTCTTCAATGACCTCATTGCAAATCCAAAGATTGAATTATACTTTTGGCTTAACAACAAAGCCTAAGAAAGGAAAATTAAATTGGAAACCTCTCTCCTTCTTAGAGAGTCGAGTCGTCTTTCCACATTTTTTCCTGTTTCTACTTATACGTAATGTTCGGTGCCTTTAGTTGGATCCTTGAAAATGAGACACACGTCCTCGCCTCTCTTGTCCGTTGATCCAATAATGTTCCATCGTTTGTTACCTTTTGATGACCCAAGCTTAGTTAAGGAATGAGTCGCGGGCGGGGCCTTTGCAACTGCTTAACCAGTTCACAAATATCAATCAAGCACTCACCCTTTGAGGCAGAGACGTTCTTGTCGTCATCATCAAAGACTTCTTACAAAGACGTTTTGTTTTTCTATACATTAGGGAATTTCAACAAAGAGATTTATTAATTTAAGCCACTGTGTACATCTGAAGGGTTGAATAAGCGATGGACGAGAGACGAGAGGAAAGCAAGATCAAATAAATGCGCGCGTGCATGTGTGTGTGTGTGTCCGTCTACACTCGCTGCGTTCTCCGCTGACTTGGCAATCAAAATCCCTAATCTCGATTCAGTTAGAAGTGCAATAAAATGGAAACAATTTGAGAAATAGAAGATTGAGCTGAGAGTTGTCATAAAAAGAAGCGCAAAATAAGAGTTGTCATTTTGTCTTTTTGGTACGGGTGTTGGCATAACGGCACAGAAAAAAACGCAATAGCGAGTTCGAATCTCGTCCGATGCAGTTCATATTCACTTTGTGTTAATGCCCTATATTTTGACCATTCATCCGTGAATTGAATATTACTGTCATATGTGGTCTGGTGCTCCTACTATATATCTGGAGATTCTAGACAAAATTCAGTGTGTTTTGGTATCTGTCTATATTTCTGAGATGAGGTATTATGTACACTATTGTCCTCATCTTTGTCGCCATATTTATTACACTCCTTCTTCAGGTGGTTGGAATGTCGAACTGAACCCTTTATTTCGCTCTAGTTCCACGTGCCATCTCTAATGGATATCAGTTACCTCCTGTTAATTCCCCTCTCCAAGTTCTCCACTGCCTTAACCGGGTATTGAACTCACGCTCTTTGGGTCCTGTCACAGGATCTAACTAACGCCTTTACCCACTGTGCCTTGAGGACATCTGTGTATGAATTTCTGGTTATTATACACCTAATGTCTTCAGCAACCACTTTTACCAGTGCTAATATTGCAATTTTTACTGTTTTCATTACATGTTTTTACCAGAGCTCATATTGCAATTTTTGTTGTTATTATCGCTTTTCTCTGGCACTCCTTATTACTGATTCCCATATTGTATTCATTTCAGTATCTAGCCACCCCCACGAGGGTTGCATGTGGCACAAGGCCGAGTTTTTACGTGGGTTTCCCGAGCCCGTAGGCTCGGCCAAAAAATGCCCGTATAACCTGTATAAACGGGATCGGGTTGGTCAATTTTCCCCGAACGAGATTCTGCCCTTCGGCGGAGCCTCGTCCGGGTTCCTTTCTGCTCAGAGGCAGAAAGTTCGACCGTCAAGTCGAGAAGCTCGGCTTGATTCGACTTGATTCGATATTGTATTCATTTCTACCCCAGCGAGTGAAATAAAGGGTTCAGTTCGACATTCCAACCACCTGAAGAAAGCCGGAGCGTACAACGACCGAAACGTTTTAATAAATATGGCTACAAAGATGAGGATAATTGTCCGAATAATGTAAATAGTGTAGGGTGTGTTTTATATTATCAATCCCTACCAGGCATTTCGCCTTTTCATCTTCCATCTGCCTTTTCTACAAATATTTTCATGGCAATTGTTCTGATTACTTTTCGTCTTTGGTGCCTCGACTGTATGAATTTAAACGTGCTACTAGATTGGCAATTAGGTCTCACCGTTTTCTCTTGAACTACAATGCAACACTATTTTTTCTAATAGTATGTTTTCTCGCACTTCTCGCTTGTGGAACTTCCTTCCGATTTGTTGCTTCCCTGCCACCTACAATCTTCAAGTAATTAAATGCAATGTCAATCGTCATCTTCTATATTTGCAGATTATTTAAAGCCAGAAAATATTTTTAGATTGCAAAAATTTTTTTTTCTTTGGAGTAAAACCATTAAACCATTTAATGATACAAGTTCTTTCCAAGTAAATAAAACGGTTCTCCGATTTACAATTCCCAGCCATTATCCATTACACCACTTACAATATCTAAGCTTACAGCACCTGATATTTCCAAACAGTTACTCATCTAGATACTAACCAGGATCAGCTTTTCTTAACTTCGGTCATCGTACTGTGTAAATGGTTGGAAGAAAAGGAATTAAGAGATAGATAGCGAAAAGATAAAATTTACTAAGAGATACAAAGGACAGAAAATTGCGGAGAGCCGTGATCGCTCACGTCCTGGAGGGATACAAGAAGAAGAGGAAGTTTTTCACCACTTGAAAAAATTGACGTAACACAATCTTCCAGTTCTTTGTTACTCTGTCCTATACAAAAGTAATATATATATATATATATATATATATGTATATGTATATATATATATATATATATATATATATATATATATATATATATATATATGTATATATATATATATATGTTTAATATATTTGTTGTCGTACTTACCTGCTTGTCTCGTTGCTACTTTGATTTTATTTTGATTTCAAGTTAGGTCTAAGTGCGTCGTGTTACAAACACTTTTGTATAGAGTTGTCAGCCTTTCAATAAAGTCTATCTCTGTTTATAGACGATTTTTTGAAACTCTGTTTCTTTCACTGTCAGTAAGAGTCTTCTGATCATAGTTCTTCGTCGACTATGTCGACCTATCTGTTTCACTGTCACACAATGTGTCTATCGATTCGTTTATATATCGATTTCTCAATTGGTCAATCGATCAGTCTGCACTCGCATATATTTTTCTGTGTACCGCGATTTTTCAATTTTACTTTATACATCTTTATTTCTCTCTATCTCTCTCTTGCTGTCTTTATTTCTCTACTCTTCTTCTTTTCTATTTCCTTTCTCTACTCTTCTTCTCTCTTTTCATTCCTTGTTCTTCTTTTCTTTCTCTACTCTTCTTCTCTCTTTTCATTCCTTGTTCTTCTTTTCTTTCTCTACTCTTCTTCTCTCTTTTCTTTCTCTGCTTTCCTTTCTATGCTCTTCTTCTTCCTCTTCTTTTCATCCTCGCTTCTTCTTCCACCTTCGCTCTTCAGCCTCTCTGTTCTCACTCTAACTTGTCTTTCTTTTCTTTTCCACCTGCGTTCTTGTCTCTCGTAACTAACTGCCATTCTTCGATTAAACAAAAAGAATTATAAATATTTCGATGTTTATTTACACCTTCATCAATGCAATAAGAAAGGAGGTGCTTTTCTCTGCTTCTCTTTTTAATGTGATAGGTCCTGGTCTGACATTTCACCTATGGTCACTTTCTCACAGGCGTGATGTGGCTTCCCACTGTCTTTTCTATAAATATTTTCATTGCATCTGCTCTGATGAGCTATTTTCACTGGTGCCCAAACTGCATGAATTTAAGCATGCTATTAGTTTGGCATCTCAGTCCTACCTTTTCACTGTCGAAACAGTTAAATGTAACCGCTTCTTTTACGCCCACATCTTCTTTCGCAATTTCCGTCAGTGGAACACCCTTCCTCCTCTTCTGATGCCTTGATCCTGATCCACGCCCTTCTCTATATCCTTTCCTTAAACACCCCTCTTTACTCTTGTTCTCACTCTCTGTAAGATCTTGCGTGCTAGTGGCACTCCCGCCTTGTTTAGGATGAAATGCTTAAAAAAATATGCTAACTGCGCACACGCTATAATATTGCGGCCCAGAGTATATATATTACCTTGTGATCTTCTGATTTGTAACAGGTGACAAGAGAACATGCCAGTGGGATGAACTGAGAGTTAATTCTGTCTTACATAGCACTCGGTCACAATTTTATCAAAATAGCGAACTTCCTTTTAGAGTGCAAGATCATTCCAGTAATTAAATCCCTGTGATATTTAAGTACCATATTATAATTTTGCTTATTATTTCATTCATTAACACCTACGTTACACCCTATCGTTACCTCAGATAAACAATAGGACATTCTTGCTTGATTGCGAGGATAAACGGAAGAAAATATATATCAAATGCACTGTTTGGTTTTAGGCGGGAAAAGAATCTGCGAAATGGAAAACCTTGTTAATTTTTAATCTTTTCATTTATACCCCGTTACATCTTTAAATAATGACCTGCATTCATATTTATGACTGTTATTTTAATATTTTGTTAAAGTTGTTAAGCTCAAGTATTTAGCGAGGCAACAGCGACATTTTTATTGTTGCTTTATTGTCGTGGAACTAACAAAGACCTTACTCAATCATTAAATTAAGATCCATCAGAAAATTTAAATAAGAAAACCGTGAAATTTCCACGGGTATTGCTAGTTTAAAAGAATCCACTTAAGAAGTAACATGCGTTGTACTGTTTTTTTGTTTGTTTGTTTGTTTTTCTTGGGGTGCACGCTATGAAAAATAAAATAAAAACACGATTGGAGAATTTAAGAAAGTATTATTTGCAAATTTGGGGGCTGTTGCGAACAGAGAAAAACACTAAAACTTTTTTGAAACCAAAAAGAAAATATTTGGTATCGTAATTAAAGTCTGATTCTTTGTAAGAGCGTCTTTGAAAGTATGTTTTCTGTTGTGTGTTTCAAGTGAAAATGAAAATTACTGAATGTATGTCTCTCTCTGTCAAAATTGGCACTGAGATAACAGCCATTTATAATGTGTCTGGAGAGGTAATGTAATTATGAGAAAGTGGTTTCCCCATGTTAAATTACCCACTTTTTTCATTCGTTGGGCTTCGCCAGTGACAAGGTATAACATGTTGAGAAAGAGCGCAGGGAGAATGGGATTTATGCCTTTTCATCTTTTCATTATACTACATGACCATTAAATGCGAGCCGATGTACCACAAGGCCATACCATTCATTCACTTCGTCTATTTCACTTCTTTTCATGACCCTGAACTATTTCCCTGAACCCAATATATTTTCTTATCGAAATCGTCGCTTCATTTTTCTACTTCCTTCCTAATTACTTCCCTTTAGTTAATGGCCACATTTTTATGGTTTTAGTTACAAATAATGATGAAAGACGTTTAGAATCTCAAAATTGAAGTTATAATTCATCTCAAACAGAATTTGTTTTAAGTAAGCACACAATGTTTTCAACGATCTGGCATGAGAGTTGACAAACTGTCAAAATGTATTTCCAAACCTGATGCATCTAAGTCCCAGAAAAGAAGGAAGTCTGTAGATGAAATGTCCGTTGAACAGGGAGGATTGCGCAGTCCCCCGTTACTTAACTACGAGCTATATCAAATCATGATCTATCCTACAGCAGAATACACCCTTTTTATTGCAATATTTTTTTCTTGCGTTTCAAATCGCGACAGTAGATCTCTCTGCCATGATGGTCTGGCCAGGTTGCCTACGGCTATAATGGGCCCCAAATCGCCAGGAGTATATTTTGGAAGTAAAGATTTAGCTTCAGTAAGGTTTCGGATAAATCAAAGAAAGCAGTTATTTTGTAGGATACCCGCTTCTGTATTTTCTTCATCTTTTAGATTTGAGCCAGATGTCTTCCATCTGTTGCCTTGTCTGAAACGACAAAGGTTTTCTTTCAGATGAACATCTATGGCTACCCACTTGCGACCACGACCATGAACAACTTGGAGCTCTAAATTACCAAAAGCAAATATTTTGAACTAGCAATGCACAGTCCGTCATAAAATTGACTCCTATTCCAAAGAGTTGTTGTTACGGGCAGCTTCAGCAGTACAATGGCCAAGTTTGAACTTCTGGAAAATAACAACACGAAAATCGTTTTTATTCATTTTTGCATCGATATATTAGAAATAAAAAGTAACGAAACATTCAAACAACACCAGAAGGCGATGTGACGAAAAGTGAGAATAACATAGACGGAGAATGTGGGAAACGAGGAAGTTTTAAGGCGAACAACAACTGCCAAAAAATAACTTGTAATAATAAAAAAAAAACAGAGTTGAATCTGTAGGGCACAGTATGTAAAAGAGGTTTGGAGAATTTAAAACTCCTCATATTGACCGTAAGAGAAACATGAGAAAACAGCAAGTAATCTACTTTACGCTTTTGAGTAACTGGATAACAGAACAAGAAGCACAAAAACAATGAGAATTGACAAAGTTCCGTAAGTACTCGTGTATAAGGCGATTTCGTGTATAACACAACCACTGAGATTTTCACATTAATTTTAACTCCTCAAGAAAAAAAATACCTGTGTTTATAGTGCGAATGGTTACCGAAAATGCATGAATTTTAACCTCTTTAAAAAAAAATATTAGCTCTGTAGAGTGGGATCCCATATTTCAGCAGTGCAATGGCCGAGTTTGAACTTCTGGAAAACAATAACACGAAAATGGCGTTTATTCATTTTTGTATCGATATATGAGAAATAAAAGGCAATGAAACATTCAAACAACACCGGAAAGAGGAGCGATACAATGAACGCCGCATGACAGCACCCCCAACAACTCCTCTGCATCATGAGACTAACCAATAATTGTTAGCACTTTATTTTCTTGCAGTTTTATCAATTCGAAAAATCTTTTCACTCGTACATCACGCATACGTACACAATTAGCCATACCCCGCGTGCGTGTTTGCGTGTGTGTAAGCGCGCGCGCTCACGCGTGTGACATTTCAGCACTTGTTTAAGGCCCATGCTAAAAAGGGAAATTGCAGTTATTGTAAACGAAGGTTGAAACAGGCAAAGCATATAAACCATCTTTTATAATCTACGGACAACCTTTGACCTTTCTTTTCCTTGCCATAATTGAAGCCCACCAACCGAGATACAATTATACAAAGCTCACCGTAGGTCCAACCAGCGATAAAAACGAATGTTTTAAAGGTCAATCGGAATAACTTAGCTCATCTGGTAAACAGTTGATTGTGAAAGCAAGCATTTTGATAATATAATTATATCAGTCTAATGTTATGTACACCACAAATTATATTTTAATACGAGATTATTTTTTTTTGTACGCTATGAAAAATAAAATAAAAACACGTTTAGAGAATTTAAGAAAGTATTATTTGCAAATTTTTTGGCTGTTGCAGCAGAGAAAAACACTAAAACTTTTTCTAAAGCAAAAAGAAAATATTTGGTATCGTAATTAAAGTCTGATTCTTTGTAAGAGTGTCTTTTAAAGTATCTTTTCTGTTGACGGTTTCAACTGAAATGCTTTAAAATGAAAATTACTGAGTGCATTCTCTCTCTTCATATATATATATATATATATATATATATATATATATATATATATATATATATATAATTGCATTATCTCTCGCCATATATATATATATATATATATATATATATATATATATATATATATATATGTCACCTCGGCGTGGTGTAATGATTAGCAAGCTTGCCTTGCTAGAACAATTACGACTAAGTAGTGAGTTCGATCCTCACTGGGTGCCCAATACTTTCGGCCTTGTGCCACATCTAAGCTACCATTGAAACTTATATATAACTTTTTTTATATATAATAAAATTCCTTTTTTAGTTTAAATTTAACACTTCATTCTTCATATAACCCCAATTTAATGTCATAAGGTTAATATCCGGGTTTAATTTTATAAAACCTCTTCCCTTTAAGGCTAATACATTCCACCCTCCTCTGACCACTTCCTCGTGCCTTTCGTCTGACTGAAACATCGAAATGGATAAATTCTGTATCAATTTTTCGACTGATGTCAAAATTAAATTTAAAATTTTTAATTCCGACACGAACACAGTCCGTACACCGGGGTTGAATATGACTAACATACTTCTCGTTGGTTGAAATAGATTTATACACCCCAGATGAGCTAATTTGGGATTTTGTTCTGTAATATATATATATATATATATGTGTGTGTGTGTGTGTGTGTGTGTGTAATAAGAAATAAAATAAAAAAATAAATAAAAATAAATAAGTAAAATGAAATAATCCAAATCAATAAATAAGTAAACAAATTAAGTAAATAATAACAAAATTAACAAAGTAAGAATGTACACATAAACACTAATAATGACAATCAACAATAAATAATAATTAATCAATAATAAATAATGAGTAAAAAAAAGGTAACAAACAACGCTATAAAATATCCACAAAACTCCATTCTGATCCACAATTATTTCCACTCAATAGCCTTTAGAATAATTTATTGCATAACTGTTACCGCCCACCCAAGGATAATACAATGATGCACTATTGACCAGCATATGTATATAGTCGATCCAAAACACAAAACACACGGCCTGAAGACTGCGTTTAAGCATGAAATAGACTGTGACCGCTGTTCACTGTTATATTTACATACGCTCTATGCTGAATTATGAGCTCTTTAACGCATAAATATGTCATACCTTAAAACTATATATTTATCATATATCCCGTTCGCCGATTGAGCACTATGGAGAAAAGGAATTTTTAACAATGACTGCTCCTGCTATTATCTTCAGTTATGAAGTGAGCTCGTTGGCTAGTGATTTGGCGTTTATATACATCACGTATATAATACATTAAAAGATTTCTTTTCTCAACCGATAGCTTAGGGGTAGAGCCTCTGACTGATGCTTGAAGTAATCGGATGTCTAACCACACTGATGAGGCTTGTATGTGGATTATATATATTTACATCTATCTATCTATTTATCTATCTATCTATCTATCTATATATATATATATATATATATATATATATACATACATACATACATATATAAACTAGAAGAGGAAACTTTAGAAAGATATGTATAAAAAAGATGTGGTCGCATTTGATTTTATATAACATGTACAGCGAGGTGAGTCGTAAAGTACTAGAAAACTTGTCAGATTTTACTATCGATGGCCTTAACCTTCATGACATAGTTTTAGGTTCTAAATATGAGGGGGAAGTCGTAATAAACGGGGAGTCGGACTTTTTTGCAATATGCATTAAACGGGCCTCTTAATGAAAAGGGAAAATCAGAAAAAAATTGAAAGTTTCAAAAATTTAGAATTTAAGGAAAGAAACGCTTTTCAAAACCTTTACTCTAACACCCTATTATACTGACAGCAAACGACATGCATGCGCACAGAGAATTAGTTCAGAAGATATACAAAAATAGAAAAAAGCGTAAGGCAACGATATGTCATCTCACCGGACTTATTCAACCTATACAGCGAGGCAATTCTGAGAGAATTGGAAATCCTACCAGGATTCATCATTCACGGGCACAATTTTAACTACATAAGATACGCAGGTGACACAGTGCTGATAGCAGACACGGAAAAGAAATTACAAACCCCCCCTACAGAAGGTAGTGAAAGAGAAAGCGAAGAAGGGATTAAGTATAAACTACAAGAAAACAGAATGCATGGTCATCAGTAAAAGGATGAACCCGAAATGCAATTTACAGGTCGGGGACACAAGAATCAAGCAGGTGCGGAAATTGAAATATCTGGGAAGTGTTTTGACAGAGGACGCTAAGTGCGACGCTCAGATCCGAAGACGTATTGGGATGACCAAAGACGCATTCCAAAAGTTAGACAGAGTATCACGAGACAGGAGGATTTCTTTGATAACAAAGAAAAGAATATTGAGCTGTTACGTGACATCTGTCCTCCTTTACGACAGCGAATGTTGGACGGTCTCCTCAAAGATGGAGAAGAGACTGGAGGTATGGTTCTACAGAAGGATGCTAAGGATATCATGGACCGGGCGTGTGATCAACGATGAGGTTTTGGAGAGGATGCAAACAAGGAGGAAGCTTATATTTACACCAGGAAGAGGCAGCTGAAATTTCTGTAATGAGAAAGGAGGGCCTGGATAATCTGATACTCACAGGGCGAATAAAGGGAAAGAGAGTCAAAAGATAGCAACGCATAACATAACTAGCGGGCTTAAGCAAGTGGATGACATGGCCTTGGGAAGTAGCAAAGGGACAAAACTTATTGAGAGCTACAAGGGATAGGAGGAAGTGGAGAGCCATGATCGCCTACGTCTTGAAAGGATACGGCACATAAAAAGAACTGTAACACCCAGCCTCATCTCCAGACTTTTTTTAGCTTGCGAAGAAGTCTTGGCACATCTTAATTATTATGCGAAAAATATCACATAAATTAAATATCAACTAATACAACAGACATAGAAATTGGAAGCGCATTCGTGAATCTTCATCTTATAAGGAAATGCAAGAAATCGTAAGGATAATGTTGCTGTCAAATCTTTAAAATATGACAACGTGTTTATGCAACTTACTTAAACAGAGTTTCAAAACGTTTGGAATGTTCTCTTCGTGGTATTTCTTTTCTGTTTCACCAGTACTATGTCTTTAAAAATTCGCCAAAAACATTAAATTTATCAAGGAATCGAACATGATAATTCTGAAAAGAATTAAAAAAAAAGCGATAAACAATGCAACAGAATAGAATATTTCAACGTGCGTCATCTCATAAAAGTGCAAATAAAAATCAATAATTAACAAAACTATAGTAAAAACTGTTCGAACTCTGAGGGAAAATGCGAAATTAATTGACTTGGGGGTCTTAAAAAGTTCAGGTCGGAAAATGTCCGAAAAAATAAATAAATAAACGGCTCTTCGTTCTATAAGACGCCTACGCAGATGACACTATGTTGATGGCCTATTCAGAACGAAAAACCGAAAATGCTATAAGACAAGGTAGTCGAGGAAATCAAGAAGAAAGGTTTGGTTTGTTTTGTTTTACGGCATATCAACCTCAATGGGTCATTTAATGCCGACAACTTTTTTTTCCTGGTAATATTTTTGTTTTGCCAAAAATCTATTTCTGTTAATATTTTTTTCCTCAAAAATGTATAGCTGGCAATATTATTTTTTCAAAAACGTATAGATAGTAATATTATTTTTTCAACAGCGTATAGCTGGTAATATTATTTTATTTTTTCAAAAACGTATGGCTGGTAATAATTTTACAAAAACGTATTGCATGTTTTATATTCAGTGGGTGCCAATACCGCGCAACCTGATTCAAGATGGTCGATTGTTTCTGGATATTTATCACAGAATCTGCATTTTGGACTACCACAATTTTTTAGTGTGTGTGCTTGGTAATTTCTAATTAGCAAGCATTGGTCCTGTGCAGCAAGAATAACACATTATTATTATTATTATTATTATTCAAATGATGAAAACCGTTTTTTCTCTCAAACATTAGAATTATTTCATTCAAATTTTATTTAATCATACAAAGAATTAGCGATGCATGTTATATTCGATAAAAGTGTTAACGGGAGATATTGAAGTCGTTGATTGCAAATAATTGCGGTCGTATTTGAATTTTATTTGTCCAAAATGATACCTGTTACTTTTTTGAATTGGAACGATTCTTGGCGATGATTAACGAAAAGGAAGAAGATGCCATCCAAGAAGGAAGAAAATGCCAGACGAAGGAAAAATTGTCTACATGCTGACTGTTTTGGTCTGCGATTCCGATTTCATTGATTCTATCTTCCAAAAATAACATTTTCACTTTTGACTATCTTCTTTTCAATGACTCGACACTGTCAATCGTTATTCTCGTACAAATTGATTAAGTGATCATTAATCGATTAGTGATTGGACTGATTTATACAATCACAAAACGGAATTTTAAGAAGCAAGCACATGAAACAAAATAGATAACACTACAGCTATTATTATTCCTATTTTATTTACTTTGATTTCTGGTGTGTACACATTTCTTTCCGGGTCCCACCCAGAGACGTAAGATCAGAAATGGCATCATGACATTTTCTACTGAACAATTAAAACACACACACACACACATATTTTACATAAATAAAGCCCTTTGTAAGGTGTACTCCTGAGAACAATTTTTGTATTTCTTTAAGGCATGTGCTTCCAGGAATCCCTTCAATTAGTCTACTGGAATCATTTCCAACCAATCCTCGGGCTCCAACTACAACAGGGATTGTTGATGGTCCCATGTGCCACATTTTGAGCTTTCGATTTCAAGGACCTTGTATTTTGATAGATTTTTGAAGATCTTCAAAGATATATTACAGTCTGCCGGGACAGCCATATCAATAAGGAGGCACTTTTTTTTGTTTGCGGTATCTAATGTCTGGGCGGATAGATTTGATTGTTCTGTGGGTGTGTATTGTGTAGTCCCATAAAATTGTAACAGGTCCTATCTCCGTAACCGGATCTGGGTGGTGTTCATACCAGTTTAATTCAGTTTCCTTCCTGTAGAAGTTGCAGATTTTCTAGTGCATATATTGGCCAACTCTGTGATGCTGAGTTCTATATTCATTGGGTGCAACCTGATACAAGATGATCAATTGTTTCTGGGTAATTATCACAGAATCTGCATTTTGGGTTAACACAATATTTTAGTATATGTGCTTGATAATTTCTAGTTAACAAGCACTGGTCCTGTACGGCAAGGATAAAACCTTCAGTTTCAGCTTTCAACCCTGCACTACGTAGCCACTGATGGGTACGGGTTTTGTCTACATCAGCTTATTTGGTACTAGCAGAGTATTGGAAGCAGTTTATCTTGCCATTGTTTCTGTATCTGGCCTGTTACACTTGTCTTTGCTTTCTTTTTTATGTATTTTGCAGCTTCAGTCGGTGTATTGTGCTTTACTTGTATTTCTGCACCCATTTGAAACTCCATTTTGAACTTGTTTTATTATTATTATTATTATTATTTGAATCTGCTTGTTTGTTTTACAAGGTGCCTCCAAGTTTCAAGCTGAAGCCTTAACCGACTAACTGCCAAATCTTTTGCCCCAGACCGATCTCTTAGGAGTTTATTTATACTTTATGTTTAATTTCAGTAGTTACCATTGTCATTTTTATAGAAACTAGAACATCAAATATATATGGGTATAAAACACCAAAAAATAATATTGAATAGAAATAATAAAAAAATACTTTTCAAAATAGTCTTTATTTTTCTACTCGTGAAATGTAAAATTACGACAGAAAATGTCTTCTTACGACTAATAATAAAAACTTTAAAGGCTAGTGTTGCAAAATATACCTCTGCAAATGCAATGTATGTAAGCAATTCAATGTAAATACAAGGAATAACATGTCGTGAGTTTAATTTTAACAGATCCCCATATGAGGCTCATGGCAGATTAAGAGACTGAAAGTCAACAGATTATGATTGTTGGTACAATTGGCTGGATATGTCACTGATAATACCAGACCCATTTTTCTTAGTTGTATGATGTCAAATGATAAAGTGTAGTAGTTTCAAATTTCATCAAAATGTCGAAGTATATGTACAGATAAATTTTATGTGCAGGTAAAATGCGAAAATAGATTAAATGATGAAAAACCAAAATTATGTCAATATGTGTCAAATTTAGTAAACTCACAGATGAACGTTCAAAATATGAAGAAGAATTATCAGGGCATCCCATAAGTTCTGTCCGAATTTTGAAAAAAGAAAACAAGTGACCAAACGTTACATTTAATTACAGATTCAATCAACAATGTATTTTCCCTGATTATCTATGACTTCCTTCCATCTATTAACAAGCTTACTAATTCCATTACTGTAAAATTCTTTTGGCTTTGAATCGAAGAACTCACAAATGTCAGTTTTAACCTCTTCTTGTGTTACAAAAGCTGTTTCTTCCAAATGATTCTGTAAGCTACGAAACAAATGGTAGTCTGAAGGAGCAAGATCGAGAGAATAAGGTGGATGAGGAATTTTCTCCCAACCAAGTTCTTCAATCTTTTGTGACGTGATTCTTGCTGTGTGGGGTCGCGCATTGTCCTGATGAAACATCACCTCTTTTCGATTCACTATAGCAGGTCTTCTTTTCCTCAAAGCTTGGTTCAAACGTGCTGACAGTATATTTGAGCATTATTTGTTGCATTAGGTGGTAAGAATTCAAAGTGGATTATTCCTTTGCGATCCCACCAGATTGAAAGAAGAACCTTTTGCCCATGAAGTTCCATTCTCGGTTGTGGCTGGGGTCCTTCCCCTTTACCAAACCACTGTCTACGACGCTTAACATTTCGATAAAAGATCCATTTTTCGTCGCCAGTCACAAGTCTATCCAAAATAGGTGAAACAAGTTGGAGAGAATGGAGAGAAGAGCAGATGTCAACTCGGGATTTGAGGTTGTTTTCAGACAATTCATGAGGCACCCATTTTCCAAGTTTAGGAACTTTTCCAAGTTGTTGAAGATGACGATGAACAGTTGTATGGTTTGAACTGAGAACCACTGCCAATTCCTCAACTGATAAAGCAGGATTTTCTTCAAGGGCTGCTTCAAGAAGCTTTTCATCAAACTCAACTGGACGTCCAGTTCGATCTTCATCTTCAACGGTGAAATCTCCACTTCTGAATTTTGCAAACCATCTTCTGCAAGTTCTTTCATTCACACATTCCTCTCCATCAACTGAGTGAATGTTTCTAGCCGCTTCGGCTGCTGAGTTTCCTTTCTTGAACTCATAAAGCATTATGTGCCTCAAATGATTCTTGGGTACTTCCATGCTAACAGAGTTTTAATCAAACAAAATTTAATTTTATTGTTCTCTGAAATAAAATTTGATCAGTTTAAATGAATCTAAACATAAAAATAATGTTCAGCTCCATTAGACATTATAAAATACCCTTTAAATTTCGTTCATTTTAACAAAAAGTTAAAATTCGAGCAGAACTTATGGGATGACCTGATAATTACAAATTTGTATGGTTCTGTGTATAAATACGTATAATCATGCCAATTCCAGTAAGGTAGGTCCATAATTTGTCACATTGATAAAACTTTCTTGATGTGTAGGAAGTACTCATGAGTTCAATCTTTTGCATTTCAGCCAAAACTCGATTTATCAGAGAGTTAAGAAACATAATATCTCAGATTTTTTATATGGCGCCTTGTACACCAATAACAACTAGTATTCTCTAAATTTTGAGATACCGTATCTTCTGAATTCCAATTTGTTTTTCTTTGATTTCTGTTGTATACTCAGTTTTGTAAAATAAAAAAAGAAAACTGAACGGTGGTAGAGAAAAATGATAATGCCCAGCCACCGGCTGAAAGGTGGTAAAGAAAAATAACGTAATACCCAGCCACAGGTTGAACAGTGGTAAAGAAAAATGACTTAATGCCTAGCCACCGGTTTAACGGTGGGTAAACACTTGTAACTATTTTTATATTTACCGTGAAATATTTCATAACAATTATTTGTGAATTTTGACTTAGGAGCTCAGGCAGGAGGGTTAAAATTGTTAAGGGACTCCAGACTCAAAGGGTTAGTATTATTATAAAATGTGTTTGTTTGTGTACAGATAAAATTTACGAACAGTTAAAATATGTAAACATATCAAAGGGAGCGTCTGGAAAATTGAAATTATTCTACAGGTGTAAAATTCAGAATATGAAAAAGAAATCATTTGAAAATGTGTAGGGTTCTGCGAATATATGATAATGTATAAACCAATTCCAGTAGTATAGGTCCATAATTTGTCATATTGATAAAAAACTTTCTGCCTCTTTGTGTCTCCTTGTAAAGGAGACACAAGAAAGCAGCCATGTTACAAGGTAAGTCACATGACTTCTACATGTAGGAATTTTTCATTTCAGCCAAGCTCGATTCATCAGGGAGTTAATAAACATAATATTTCAGATTTTTTATATGATTCCTTGTACACTAATAACAACTGGTATTGTCTAAATTTTGAGATGCCATATCTTCTGAATTTCAATTTGTTTATTTTTGTTAGAGTATAAGTACTAACATTACCTTCATATTTAACAATTTCTACACAAATATTGATGTCTTAATAGTTATCTATTTCCTTCATTTTCAACTTTGCCTGTAGATTGTACATTTGAAGTATATATATATATGTGTGTGTGTGTGTGTGTGTGTGTGTGTACAGTTGTGTAACATATCTACATAAAGGAACGCTGAAGAGTTCTTGCCCAAACCAAAAAGCCCCCTTAAAATATATTTAGTCATTTAATTTTTGGAAGTAGGTTTGGCCCAGAACGTTTTTTAACACCACTGATGATATAATATTGTGTGTGTGTATGTGTGTGTATGTGTGTGTGTGTGTGTGAGAGAGAGAGAGAGAGAGAGACAGACAGACAGACTTTAATTCCTGAAATGCCCATAGAGTGTCTCTAAGGTAGTGAGACAGGCAAACATTTGTAACTGAGCGCGTCCTGACATGTTCCAACTTTGTTTTTCTTAGATGACTCATTCGTTGCCATGCAACTTAGGGAGTTATATGTGTTCATGTTATACTGTTAGCGAAAAATGAGCTAATACATTTGGAGCAGCAGATTAACATCAGGTTTTGCGACGAGATTGGTAAAAGCCCTAGTGAAACATTAGCCTATTAAAATGACCTATGATGAACATGCCATGAAGAAATCGAATGTTTTTTTCGGCAGCACAGACGGTTCAAGGAAAGGCGATGTGCTCGATGGCGACAACTAAAAATACAAAGACTAGATGCAAATGTGGACAGAATGCAAACCTTGGTGCGTTCAAATCGAAGTTCAAGTGTATCACTGATAGCAAAAGAACAAGTACAGCAAATTCTAACAGAGAATTTTGGAAGGGTAAAAATTAGGCTTTAGGGAATTGTGATTTACTGGCTAAGATATCCATTAAAAAATAGTATTCCGGAAAACAAGATCCAAGAATGCTTCCAGCACCATCGTCCCACGAAGAGTATAACTCCACAAGCTGGGTAATTTGTATGTGACAACAACCAATACTGACCTGGTAAGCGAACTTGCTTCCACTGATCCAGTGCAAGGATTGGTGTAAATAATATGAAATATGTGAAAATAAATTGGATGTTTAAAGTTTTATTCAGTTGTCAACGTTTCATCAGAAGAGCTAAGATAAAATAAGGAAAATTGTTACCACGGCAGTTTTACTACTTTAGAAACGCTATGGTTAATCTGAAAATCGTTTGAAAATTTGACAGTTAATAAAATTAAAATTAAATATTTGTGAATAAAATAAAATAAATATGTGAACAAATCAATAAACTTTTTACATGGAAAAATTCTAAAATAAAATATAAAACATAGCGATTTGATGTAGAAAAATAAAAGAAAGTTACAGTAAGAAAAATCAAGTATATTTTTTAAAAATATTGAATATACGTAATTCAAATTATAATTTATGATAAAAGTATTAAGGAAAATATGAAATTAGAATAATTCATAATAAAAATTTATTAACATGTTCAAAAATTTAAATGCAATGTCAATCGTTATCTACCACCTTCCTGATTGTTCTTCTATTGTTCTCGCTCCTTAGTAATGTTTCTATTTTCTAAATCTTTCACACTTAAGAACCCATTGTATCTTAGTGACTTTACTGCCTTGGATAGGGTGAATTTGATTAAAAAAAAACTTATTTTTGAATGATCAAATTAAATCATGTTATCATAGCTAATACAATAATTGTTCTAGAGGAATTATAATAAATAAATTTAATCATTTTTTGCGTTTTTAAAATCGAAAGATTGATTTGTATATTGTGTATGAGAGAGTAAAGAATTTAGCGTATCTTTGATTTTTATAGCTCTTTTGTGATGCATTTTTTAAACCTTCGTTGTGTTTCTGTTGTAGAATACCTACGGACGATGTGTATATCCGCATTCTCATAAATACAGTAGTAAATACTGTATGTTGGTCTGCAGTTTGAGATTCGTCTCCAGCTGCGCTAGTCAAACTCTCTGCCTTCGGGCAGAGAGGATCCCCAGACGAGCCTATGTCGAAGGGCAGAGTCTCGTTTCGGGAAACAGCTACCGGACTCCGTTTTCTACGGAGTCCACGTGGAATTTTTGGCCGCGCCTACGGGCTCCGATACCCCACATCAAATTCGGCCTTGTGTCACATGACCGCGTGGGGCGGTTCGTAGATATCCTGCAGTTGGAGATTTATTGTGGAATTGACTCACTTCTAGCAGTTGACGACTACTTCTACGCGTCGCTGGCGAATCTTACATATGTTGTTCTTGTCCTAAGTATTATCGTTCATTACCAACTTTCGTGTGATTGTTCTATTCAGTAACCTTCCCTAGGTTAAAGCAGTTTCAAACATATAAATTTTATCAAATGTATTACATGGGATGATATATATATATATATATATATATATATATATATATATATATATATATATATACCAGCATTTGAATTATTTTTATTAATCTTGTTTTTTTATATGTTGTTTTTTACTTATTTGTGATAGAGGGCGTAGTTAAGGCGGTTTCAATTATTCAAGAAGATTGATTTATGGGCACAGTTAGATATCGAGAATCTTCAAGAGAATTTTCACATATTCCCTCTTACATACTTTGTTCGGATACAATAATCAGATCAGACCAAAAATGCAGCATTGCTACTATATTTTGGCTGGAGCTGCAATTCCATGCTAGTTTAAATGTGTCCGCATAGAACTCTCGTCAGAGTGTTATAGAGTCAATCGTCTTCGAAGGTGAATGATAGTGATGCGTGTAGAGAGAGAGGGTTGGGAAACAAAACCAAGAAACCTTTTTAAAACATCTCTGGCATGTAAATTTTCATTTGTTTTAAAAAAAAAATTACCACATGTGCAAAGTAATATTCGTTCAGTATTGAATGAATTAAATTTTTTCAGACATTTCCCTCAGATCGGCATGTTGAAATGTATATCTGTTCATCTTTACACAGACACGTTGGTAGGCATATTGCATAAACAGATTAAACTATAAAATAATAATACCAAAAGCCCCGCGGAGAAACCGTGAGAGTAGAATCTATCAGTTTTTTGGCTGTGTAAATAAATAATTGATGAAAATGCACTAGTATTATCTCAAAGATATCTCAATATAAAAACGTTTCTTTCAAGTTTATATTTTGAAATTGTTTGAATTTGCTTTCGTTCTTGATATAATAATGTGTGCGTCAAGGATTGACAGAAAGCCGTTCTTCAATCTCTTGGAATCGGCCTTTATTATTTGTTATTGGACTACTGTGGCCAAAGCGAAAAAAATAAAATAAAACGGACCCATTCCTGATCTTGTCTTTGTGTACAGACAAAATAATTCGACAAAGAACTCCACTAAAACAAACGCTTACTTATTGATGGTGCAATGCATGTTCTGGTTTTGCGTAATTTATTCTATTCAATGCGAGAAAAAAAATGTTTACGACTGAGGATATACATGTCATTTTTTTTTTTTTTTTTTTGCTTTTTGATTTTGCTCCTTTTTTTCGGCTTCTCCTTTGTTTTTGTTTTTTTTTGTTTTGGCTTTTCGCTTTTTACTTTCTTTTTGCTTTCTATATTTTTGCTTCTCTCTCTCTCTCTCTATCTCTCTCTATCTCTCTCTCTTTCTCTCTCACTCTCTCTCTTTCTCTCTCTCTTATTCAAGCATTTGCTGTTGTTGAGTTCATTGTTCATCCCGAAAAAAAAAGTTATTTCTGAACGTTAAAGAACTTATCAACATTTCTTTGCACTTCAGTTTAGACATTCTTTCTCTTAGCTAATACGAAATAAGGAGAGGAATGAAAGTAATGCTGACGCTGTACAATCTTTCAGATGATAAGAACGGAATAGCCTGAGTGCCTTTGGCCTTTTTACAACGATTAAAATGCTAACCACTGATGAATAGATAATTACCTCAATCCCCAAACAATAATGTACTGCTTGTTTGCGTGCATATATATTCTATTCATTCATGTGTGTATGTATGTAGTCAATAAATTAATAAAGACCGAAATCACATATTTCGCCCGACTTCAATGTTTCGCGGACACGCCACTCATCAAGGACGGATAAACCTATTGAATTATTAACAGATATATTTTATACCCTATATCAGAAACGCTAATCATAGACTCAAGACAAAACTGAAATTTGTACTGTGCTAATTTGCACTATATATATATATATATATATATATATATATATATATATATATATATATATATATATATATATAAAAAAAAACAGTAAGATATATAATCCCGTGTTCTTATAGATATTTTTATTTTTACAAAATAGTGCTCAATGTAAATTTACAGAGCATTAATATTATAAATTAATTGATTTAAAAAAATGTTTTTTTTCGCTAAACAGTTCTAACCATGTTTCAAAAATGGAAGCTAAAAGCCCCGAATTTAATTTTGTAATTAAATTAAAGACATTAGTTCCATTTCATCCTCAAGCGAATTTTGGAGTAACTTTTAAAAGTTAAAAGTTACTCCACTACTTTGAAAGTCAACATTCGAAATCCTAAGACTAACTCGATTTGAATACAAACACCTGCTACTTATAGGAAAAATGTAACTCTCCCAGTTAGAATGAAGCAATAACAAGCAAAAAAGAAAGAAATAATATCAACCTCAACTAATATAATTTATTTCCTCTGAAACTTTAACTTCAAGATGGACAATTTTGAAATCTGTAGACGAATGATGACGTCTTGAAGGAGCGCTTAGTTTTAGATATTGAAAATATATTCATTAGTTACCAAAAAGACTGTCGTATTATAATAATACTAATCGTGATTAATTTTAATATGTTCTTGTTTCTTTGTTTAAAATTTCCGATGTTTTTTTCGGTAAATTGCTGAAATACATGGTTCAACCTAAACTTATTTTCCAAAAAAGCACGGTTTTAGACAGCCTCATAGTAAGAAAAGAAAAATCATAAGCCAGCATTGAAATAGTTGCAGAACTGTTATTCTTATATTCTGCATAAGAATGAGAAATACGAACAGTCATTCCGCGTCGCAGAAGAATATAAGCAGATGCTTAATGTAAAAGTTGTACACAAATTCCTGTAAATGGGAAATTTAATGAAAAACTTGAAACAGAACGATATTAAATTCCTGTTTTTCATACAACTGTTTAAATTTAAAAATCGAGTTTTACCATCAAAATGAAGATTTTAATTAATGAATTTTTTTTACTTGCTTATCAATATTAATTACCAGTTTCCTCTGAATTCGTTTTCACTCCAAGTTAGAGTCTATTGAAATTTGTAGACAATGAAGACGCCATAAAGATATACTTAGCTTTAGACATGAAAATCTATAAATCAGTTACAAAAAAACCGTTGCATTAGAATAATATTCAATCCTAATTGACTTGAATGAGTTTTTGAAAGGAAATCTATTTTTGCTGAAATTTCCAGCGTTTCACAGTAAAATGTCGAAATAATGGTAAACATTTTACCTTTAGCATTCAGTGCTTTAGTCTCGCCGACTCTCATTCTGTTGAATGATGGGTCATCTTTTGACGAGAGTTTACTGAAATCTCTTTTGCAAACCATAAAACGTAGGATTTTGTATACTTAATTTTCTTTTTATAAAATAGAATCAACGTATTCACGAGATATCATAGAGAAAGGATTTCTTTGTTTAAATTTTTTTAAGACAGTACAATTGGTGTATGCAGTGCGTGCATTTAATAGACATTTATGTTAACGAATTTTATGGCATCCTTAACAGAAACCAACACGCGGAACATTTAGAAGCGTCTACCGAGATAATTAGGAGTCCTACCAGGATTCATTATTGGCGGCCACAATCTTAACAGCATAATATATGCAGATGACACAGTGTTGATAACAGACACAGAAAGCAAACTACAAGAACACCGACAGGAGGTAAATTAAACATCAATTACAAGAAGACTTCGAATGCATGGTTGTTAGCAAGAGGAACAGCTCAACATGTAAATTATAAATGGGAGATACCAAAATCAAATAACTACAACAATTTAAATATCTGAGAAGTGTTTTAGCAGAGGGCGGAAAATGCAACAGAACTGCAAAGGCGCATTGTAATAGAGAATGATGCCTTCCAGAAGCTAAGCAGGGTATTAAGAAACAGAAAAATTTCGTTAGAAACAAAGAAAAGACTACTGAACTGTTATTTAATATCAGTCCTCCTATATGAAAGTGACTGCTGGACCATCTCCGCGCAGATGAAGAAGAAACTTCAGGCGATAGAAATGTGTCACTACAGAAGGATACTGAGAATATTATAGACCGAACATGTGTTCAACGACTAAATGTTAGAGTAAATTGAAACAAAAAGAATTATACTTAACATTTGAAATTTCGAGGGCACATAAGCAGGAAACGGGTCTTTGAAAATTTTCTCCTCACATGACAGATTGAAGGTAAGAGGGACAGAAGAAAAAACGCATAATCTTCTTAGCGAGCTTGATGCCAGAACAAGGTTTAGGAGAGATAACAAAAAGACAAAACTTATTAAGAGGTACAAAGGACAGAATACTGTGGAGAGCCATGATCTCCAACATCTTAAAGGGGTACGTTACATAGGATGCTAAGGGTATCATGGACCGAGCGTGTGAGCAACGATGAGATCTTAGAGAGGTTGCAAACAAGGAGGAGACTTATACTTAATATCAGGAAGAGGCAGCTGAATTTTTTTGGAACACATAAAGAGGAAGGAAGGCATGGAGAATCTGATACTCACGGGTCGAATAGTGGGAAAGAGGGACAAGGGAAAACCACGCGTGACATACCTGGCGGACTTAAAGTGATCTGGGGGAAGAAGCAGAGGAAAGGAACTTGTTGAGAGCTACAAGGGATAGGAGGAGGTGGAGAGCCATGATCGCCTACGTCCTGAAAGGACATGACACATAAAAAAGAAAGAACATAGAAGAAGATGAAAAGAGGCTTCTGTGTTTTATCGGTGAATTTCTCTATTCCATTCTCATTTTTGATTTTGAAGTTATTCCAGAAAAAATATTTTTAATGCTATCCTTAATATTTGTCATAGAATCTGTCAACAATTACGAAAAACAAGTCCTGCTCAGGACATCTTCCTCGGATTAGACTATTTGTGTGAACTCCGCATGATCTAAGTATCTGTTATATAGGAATAAAGTGCCACTGCCGACATTTGAGTTTGAACATAGATCGCCAGAGAGCAAACA
Source organism: Acanthosepion pharaonis (assembly GCA_903632075.3). NCBI lineage: Eukaryota > Metazoa > Mollusca > Cephalopoda > Sepiida > Sepiidae > Acanthosepion > Acanthosepion pharaonis. The sequence continues at coordinate 1,811,019 of CAHIKZ030003723.1, forward strand.
CAATTATTGAATAAAGTAGACCACGTGACCATAGAGGAAACGCATGTCGCCTAATAAGATCGCCTATTTCTATTCTATCCTCTATTACGATATGGACCGTTATTCTCTACTCTATTCTCTATGCTATTTCTCTATACTAATTACTATTCGGTGGCTACGTTTCGAACGAGTATTATCGAGCAAATACTAATAGTGTGAGATTATTCGAAGGCGTCTGACACCAGTATTGTTCAATGGCGTACTATAGTTGTATCTGCAATTACAAAGTCTCTACTACAACGAGCATTATGAAAGTGACAACGAGTATTCGTTGACATCACAAAAGTGTCAATCCACGGAACTTTCACTTCGGATCTAGGTAATATTTAACTTGAAAACTCAAGTCATGTTTTTTTTAGTTTAGTTTAGTTTGTTTTGTTTTACGGCATATCAACCTCAATGGGTCATTTAATGCCGACAACTTTTTTTTTCTGGTAATATTTTTGTTTTATCAAAAATCTGTTTATGTTAATATTTTTTCCTCAAAAATGTACAGCTGGTAATATTATTTTTTCAAAAACGTATAGCTGGTAATATTATTTTTTCAAAAACGTATAGCTGGTAATACTATTTTTCCAAGAACGTATAGCCGGCAACACTATTCTTTCAAAAAAAAACTTAGAGCTGGTAATATTTTTTCAAAAACCTACAGATGGCATCATTATTTTTTCAAAAACGAATTATCAGAGGCCTTGCTGTTGGACGAAGTTTATCGTCTTACCCAGGACGTGGATGTAGTTTATCGTTATACCCAGGACGCATGTTTTTTAAACAGTTTCTTCAGATCTATACTCTCAAATAGATGCCATCCATGGCGTCCAATTCGTGCAGAAAAGTTTAAACTTTATACCGTTTTATCAGATCAATGGTTAAAAATAACTTATAGAAAGTAATTCTTTTAGGTCTTAAATATGACAAGCTTTTATCAGACCTTATAGACTGGCGCTAGAAAATCGGGAAAAAAAGAGTTTTCACCGAATAACAAATGTCACATTAAATGAAACCTTTCAACAGCAAAAACAACAAAAATGTGTAGCACATGTAACAGGAAAGGAAGGTAATAGCATAATAAAAGATGTTAACTTTCTACACTATAAAGAAAAGGTTAGGAAAGAAAGTTTAAACAGTACTAGAAAAAAATTACATTTCAAACAACAGTAACGCTAACTATACTGAAAATGAATACCGAATGTTTCCTGTATGAAAACAACTATTTTCACTATTACCATTACCAGCTGGACCCTCTATTATAAGAGTTAGACACGTAAAAAGTGAATTATTTATATATATATATATATGTGTGTGTGTGTGTGTGTGTGTGTGTGTGTGTGTGTGTGTGTGTGTGTGTGTGTGTGTGTTGAGTTTTGTGTGTGTGTATTCTAGCATACCTACGGACGATAATGGGTATGTCCCCATTCACATAAATACAGTAGTAAATACTGT
>CAHIKZ030003723.1:1817500-1832500 GCA_903632075.3 Acanthosepion pharaonis
AAGAAACAAAAACTAAAAAAGCTATATACATAAAACAGTTGAAACCTAAACTGAACAAAATAAACTACGAAATCTCCACAAATATTCTTAAATGCCTATAATTGATAACAGAAGCCATTGGTTTATACCAACGGCTTCCCATTAAAATTGTTTTAAGAGAAATTTCAACCAAAAGCAATAATAGCTGCTTGGTCAATGAATGGATAATATTATCTAATATTACTATACGCACACACACACACACATATATATATATATATATATATATATATATATATATATATATATATATATATATATTTTTTTCATATAGAAAAAACACAATTTATTCACTACAAAGATGCAACCTGGTTTCGGTGCAAATAGATATAACCATTTTGTTTCTCAGCAGTCGAGGTGCAAATGAAATGCACCGAATCGAAGTTGCATCTTTGTAGTGAGTAAATTGTTTTTGTTTATATGAAAAAATTATAATAAATATATATATATATATATATATATATATGTGTGTGTGTGTGTGTGTGTGTGTGTGTGTGTGTGTGTGTGTGTGTGTGTGTGCCATATTGTAATTGTTAGTGATAATTCCAAAGAGGACTTTTCGGTCCGTATGAGAGTTCAATTATGAAAGTAAAAAGAATAATTAGGAAAAAAAATCTTAAAAATCCATATTCATCTCAACAGACCAACTACGTTTTATGAAAAAAAAAAATTTTTCATAAAATATAGTCGATCTGATGAGTTGAATATGTAGAAAAAAAATTGTCACGACACAATGAACCGACTTTCTTAGCAGCAGATCTAGCAATGTATTCAGTATAGTCTTTCCACCTAATATCAGGTGAGAATATTAGACCAAGAAGGCACAAATAGTCAATCTCATGGAGGTTAGAATCAGCCATGCTTATGGGAGGCAGTGAGGGTTCTTTCAAGTGTTTAATAGATAGTAGTTTCGTTTTGGAGGCGTTTAAATTAACAAACCATTGCTTGCTCCAGTTAACGACAAACTGTGGGTCATTTTTTAGATCGCCTGCAAATTTCATCTTATCGAACTGATCAGACTTCCTATCGAGACAAGAGTAAATGGTCGTATCATCAGCACAGATGCCGAGTTGAGAAATAATGTGATCAGTAAAGACATTGGTGAAAATTAAGAAGAAAATAGGTCCAAAGATAGAGACCTGTGAAACACCTGAATTAGTGCAAAAAGATCGAGAAGACAACTTTCATTTCGCATTTAGATAATAAAAATGAATCAGTTCAAATATTCGTCCGTAAATACCATAGCTTTTCAACTTGTGAGGAAAACCGTTATGCCAAAATCTGTCAAACGCTTTTGGGATATCCAAAGCAACAGCCCGAGCTTCACCAGTCTTATCTAAAGCTTAATAGATTTCTTTCAGCAATAATTGTTAGAACATCAGCAGTTGGCCTAAAGAAGCGAAAGCTTATCCGAAAGAAGGCCCTGCTATGTGAGATGCTTAAACCATTTGCAAAAAAAGTGTGCTTTAGATTTGCTTAATTGCAAGTTATGATCCTACTACACTGCAATGAGATTGACAGACATTGATCAGACTTATTATGGAGACAAGAATAAATTGTTGTGTTGTCTGCAGAGATACCAAGTTGAGAACTGATGTCAAGGTCCTTGATGAAATTAAAAACTAAGCCCAAGGATAGATACCTGGGAGACACCTGAATTAATCTCACTTATCTAAAGACCGGCTCTCTCGCTTACTGCCGCATCTGCAAAACATGGATTTCTTTAGGTGATATTTCATGAAAGATTTTTTTATTATTTAAAATGAAAAGGTCTCTGATCTATTGCTTCCTGAGGTTTAATTAAACTTTCGCGTGAATCTAACTTAGTCAATCCATCTCCGTATACGGCTGCCTACACAAACTTTTTTTTTCTACTCCTCCAGAAGTCACCTTTCCAAACTTTAATTTACAATATATTTTTTAAATATTTTTATATTTAAATTTACAATATATTTATTTATTATAAATATTTTTATATTTAAATTTACAATATATTTAAATTTACAATATATTTATTTATTATAAATATTTTTATATTTAAATTTACAATATATTTAAATTTACAATATATTTATATTTAATTTACAATATATTTTTAAATATTTTTATATTTAAATTTACAATATATTTATTTATTATAAATATTTTTATATTTAAATTTACAATATATTTAAATTTACAATATATTTATTTATTATAAATATTTTATATTTAAATTTACAATATATTTAAATTTACATATATATTTAAATTTACAAATTTTTAAATATTTTTATATTTAAATTTACAAATATTTATTTTTTTAAATTTAAATTTTTATATTAAAATTTACAAATATATTTAATTTACAATATATTTTTAAATATTTTTATATTTAAATTTACAATATAATTTATTTAAATATTTTATATTTAAATTTACAATATATTTAAATTTTTATATTTATTTATTATAAATATTTTTTATATTTAAATTTACAATATATTTAAATTTACAATATATTTATTTATTATAAATATTTTTATATTTAAATTTACAATATATTTAAATTTACAATATATTTATATTTAATTTACAATATATTTTTTAAATATTTTTATATTTAAATATTTTTTATATTTTCTTTCAACTGAGTTTCATTTATCCTTTGTCTGTTTTTCGCCTTCAGAACAGAACTTGTTGCTGACGCCCGAAGCTCTAAAAATATGTCTATTTCCTCATTGTCGAGTTGTTTGCATTTCCAGCTCTTTCGAGCATTTAATCGACTGTGCAAGCGAATGGCTCTTGATTCAGGGAAGAAAAAAGTTTACTCTGAAGTCACAATTTCCGTTGAAGTATTTTTTGCTTGGGAGTTCCTTGGACTTTTTTTCCCCTTTAGGGAGTAGATTTTTATTGGATGGACATCATTATTTTTACTCGCATACATATATATACATATATATATGTATAAGTATCTGGTTGAGTGAATGTGCGCACGCGCATTTTTCTAGAGCCGTTTCAAGCATACAACTGCGTAGAAGGTGGTAAATAGTTTATTTTCGGCTATGAATATTCTTCAATGTGTTAAATTCTCTCACCCACCCCATTGTCTTTATATTTTTTTAGATATATTTTGCATTCTTTGTCTTCGCAATGAGTGTCTACGTCTTCGTGAATCTGTATCCGTTGGGAGCGTGTTTATTTTCCTGTTTCTGATATTTATATATATATATATATATATATATATATATATATATATATATATATATATAAATAATATATATATATATTTGTCATGCAAATACATTTGTCATGCATTTCTTTGCCTCTCCCTCTGTGTGTGTGTGAATGTGTATGAGCATGCGCGCACACACTCGTTCCTGTTGAATATTTGAATGAACAGGTCATTTGCAAAATGTCAATGTGAATCTGACTAGTGAAAAAACTGATAAATGCTTTATTTATCCAAGCTTTTAGTCTTTCTCCTATGCTTATTTTTCTTTCCTTCTTGTCGTTTCCCGGGTTTAACTTCCCATCGTATAGAAGCGCGCATTTCAAAAGGACTTTCAAACGACACACAATTCTTTCCAATTCTTCTGCTTTTGCTTAGCCTCGCTTTCAATCTATTTCCTCTTTTTTTTATTTATTTATTTTTTTTTTTTTTTTTTTTTGCCTTCACTTTTTTTTTTATTTCGAAAAGGACGCGCGTTTCCCATTCGATTTGAATCATTTTTTTTTTTTCGAAAACTTCGATTTTTCCATGTCTCTCCAGATTGATTTCACCTTTGGGATTTTTTTTTTGCAATATTTTTCTTTTTTCGTTTTTTTTTTTTTTTGCAATATTTTAGAGACCGCATTTGTTTATTCCCATATAAATTTCGTCAAAGGAAAATATATGTGTATTTATTTTTCTTTATAAAATAAAAACATGTTCTGTTTTGTTTTTTTAATAACAATTTGCTTATTTACTCCTTTCTGGGGACCAGATTCCTTTCGCAATATTTTTAAATGAAAAGAAAGATATGATTTAGGATGAGGGGTGTGTGTGTGTGTGTGTGTGTGTGTGTGTGTGTGTGTGTGTGTGTGTGTGTGTGTGTGTGTGTGTGTGTGTGTGTGTGTGTGTGTGTGTGTGCACACAGACACCTAAACGACGAAAAAGGCAGAAATTGGCACAAAGAGCCTTGGATTCTTTGCTTCTGTACCTCATATGCCTCAAATATATATATATATATATATATATATATATATAAGTGTGAATGCGAATTTACGTCGTATTTTTTTGTGTGTGTGTGTGTGTGTGTGTGTGTGTGTGTGTGTGTGTGTGTGTGTGTGTGTGTGTGTGTGCGCGTGCGCGCGGCGAAATAACAAAAAAAAAAACCTGTCCAACCTTTCTTAGATACATGAGTATTTATTTCTGCTTCCGAGTTCCTCGAAGTACACGTGATCGCACGAGTCTGAAGGCGGGATTTTTCAGGTTTGCTCTCGAGTTGACTACTGTGTGTGTACGTGCGCTTTCACATCTGGGCGTGAGTGACTCTTCGCCGTGGAACAAAAATTAACAAGCGAGTTTCGCTGACTACTACCGTTGTAATGAGTTCGCTATCCACTGACTGCTCCACAAATTTGGCCTTACGCCAGGCAAAAAATTTGCCAAGAAGTAACTATATCTACCACGCGCACGTATGCGAAGATAATACCGACTTAGTGTATCTATACGTAAGTAGTCCGTTTTTAAATAATGTAAACACGGTGGAGTAACGGATAGCGGCTCGGATTGAGGAATCAGAGAACCGAGTTCGAATTCCAGTCGAATCCATTACATTCACTTACGTGCTAATGCCCTTGGGAAAGGTATGAATCTTCTTCGTGTCCCCCACCCCAGCTATGACAGACCGGGTTCCTTCTGCGGTAGACCAGTTGCCATCCTCTTCTTCTCCCAGTTATGTGTAAATAACAGGACAGACCGGGTTCTATAGCTTTGGATGGCAACCGGTCTACCGCAGAAGAAACCTACTGCGGGGAAAAAATCTGCCTCGTCAGTCATGTATCGAAAGATACATGATCGCCTACGCGTGTATCACGCATGGCAACTGACTGAAACTGAATTACTCCTGCTTACAATCAGACCGAGATCAGCGCTTCTGCCATGTCTGAGCTGGTTTTCACTTTCCAGCATTGTCAGAGTTTAAAAGCCTTTACACGGCGTTGTGGATGGTAAATTATTCCCCACCTTCAAACTCTTTATCCCACAGACGAAACAATGCTTAGCTTCTCACTACTCTATCTAGCAAATAACGAGGGACATTCGTGAGACACACCAGCTCAGAACATTACAACTAGGATCTGTCATGAGTTCTTCACTGAGCCAAGTCTTTTCGTATTACTTTGATAAGATCTAAATTCTGCTCAAACACCTTCTTTCCCAGATTCCTAAAAGAATGCTCCCTTGATTACTACAATCTTAACATCTTCAAATCCAGGATCAAACGATATATATCCTACATATCCTTATAATATGCATTTCTTAATTCCTCCTCCCTTAATAACACTCTGCCTTGTGTGGTCCTGTAAGTTTCATATATTTTTATTTATTACTATAATTATTTATATAAAAATCAAATTAATTTTGTAAAATAAAAAAATTTTAAAACAAAACCGACGATATACGATAACAAATCTTTCAATCAGCATTCAAATGATTTGACTAAAATAAAAATTAAAAAACTGCTTTTCCTCTTTTCCTGAAGATAACTAAAGATAGAAACCGAAACTTCAAGTAGGCAATACGAATTCTAAATTCTAAATACAATTCACTTTTGTTCAATATAAAAATAAAGTTTATTGATATAATTTTCATTCTCTTTTCAGTGTGTTGAACATTTAGTGAAATTGAAAAAAAAATCGTTATCGATAAGCAAATAACGATTGATAATTATAATTCAAGCTTTCCAATATCGATTAGCAGAAAACACATTTTGCTCCGCTGAATGACTTACCTTCACTCTCTCTCTCTCTCTCTCTCTCTCTCTCTCTCTCTCTCTCTCTCTCCATACACATGTAGGCGTGTGTATTTATTGAGTATTTTTTTTTTTATCAGAAATGAAAAAAGTAAAAGAAAATAGAGTAAAAATTGAAATTCAATTTATTTCGCATTGGCTGAAAATCATTTTAGTTACTAAAAGCAACCATGTGAAAATATTACCATCAAATACTGTTATAACTTCTGTTATAACGAAATAATCAAGTTGAAAACCAGATATTGTTATTATTTAAACCTTTATTTCTGGTAATACCGACATATAACCAGAGGATGGGAGAGGTTTGAATAGAGTCGTGTCTTACACGTATGCTTATGTGTCCGCCATTGTTGTAGTCGCCCCAGGTCAAACTTCCCGGTCAAAACAGATAACTCCTTATACTTATCTCCCTTAGTTGGCTCCGCCATAGCTAATACTGTTATCTAAATCTATAAGTCTCAAAATGTGTGTGCGTGCATGTATGTGAGATCGGATGTTTTTTTTTTTTATGCGTTTCCACAGTTTTCATCCGATTTCGATGATTTCTTCTTTTTTTTTTTTTTTTTTCATATATAATACTTCAGTGCCGGTTTTGAGACCAAATCTGAAACTGATACTCCCCACCCATATTTGGGGATTTGCCTCGGTTGCACCCAATTGTTGTTACTAATATTGGTTTTCGCGTGGGCTGACTTTAAACTTAAACTTCTCCAATAGAACGGTAAAAAATCCCAGTAATGAAAGATCCGATCGAAGATTGGTTATACTGTTAGTAAATTTTATATATCAGTTTCAAAATTAATAACCAACGATATAATAAAGTTGATAATGACTAACAAAATATACGAACGCAAATCATAAAGTAGAAGCAATTTTGAAATTACACGATAAAACCCACAGGGGGGATGGCACTGACGTACGACACCTCGCATGCGCATGGGATGACGGGTAGCTAGCCACACGCAGCCTTCTATAATTCATTTGAGTGGCAGGGAGCAACAAGATCAGACGTCTGGACGCGCTACGCAGTGATTGCCCTATCGCGGAACATCGAACCGCAGTGCGCTTTTTGTATGGATAGAGGGAGTCCAACCTGCGGAAATACATAACGGGATGTTGGCGCAACATCGAGCACGCACCATGAAACATCGAAAGGTGTATGCGTGGTTAGAACACTTTAAAGCGGAGAAAAAAAAAGCGTATCCGACGAAAGCCGGTTGAATCAACACCGTCCACAGAATGAATGCCTTGATCAAGGAAGACCGACGAATCACGTTAGTACAAGCGGACGCAATTGTTGGCATCAGCTATCGATCTGCACAAGCCATAGTGATTGAATAACTTGATATGTCGTAAATTTTGTACGTGCTAGATTTTGTTATAGAAAGAAGTCGATAGATTAAAAGCAAAATGCAATCTCGTTTGGAGATTCGCAGTTCTTCGCTGCAGACAAAGGTTTTTTAAACAAAGATCTAAACATAATTAGAAATAAAGTTTTATTTTAACCTTCTTATTAGATACAAATAACCTTAATACGGTTCCCTATGCTTACATATGAATAGAAAATGAACTCAGCAGATATATGAAAAAAGAGAAAGGGTTGTAAGACAAGGATGTATCTTCGCACCGGACTTAATCAACCTATACAGAGAGAGGCAATTCTGAAAGAATTAAAAGTCTTAACAGGATTCATTATTGATGGCCACAATCTTAATATAAGATATACAAATGACAGCGTCGATAACAGACACGGAAAGAAAACTATAAAAGCTCCTACAGAAGGTAATGAAGAAAAATGAGAAGAAAGGACTAAATATCAACTGCAAGAAGACAGACTGCATATGGTTGTTAAGAAAAAGGAACAGCCCAACATGCAAATTACAAATTGGAGATACCAAAATCAAACAAGTACAAAAATTTAAATACCTGGGAAGTATTTTAAAAAAAGGACGGACACTGAAATCCGAAGGTGCATTGGAATAGCCAAAGATGCATTCCAAAGTTAAGTAGAGCATTGAGAGACAGAAAAACTTCGTTAGAAACAAAAGAAACGACAAGTGAAGTTATGCGATATTTTCCTCATATACAGAGGCGAATACTGGACAAACTCCTTAAAGACTTGAAGCAACAGAAATGTTGTTTGACAGAAAGACGGGCCGAACGTTGGAGCAACGACGAAGTTTTAGTTACTTGTACTTAACATCAGGAAGAGATAGTTGAAATTTCTAGGGAACAAAATGAGGAAAGAGGGCTTGGAAAATCTGATACTCACAAAGCAGATTGACGGCAAGAAGGACAAATGAAAACAACGCATAACATACTTAGTGAATTCGAATAAACGGATGGCAGAACAGGGCTTTGGAGAAATACCAAAAAGACAACATTTATTAAGAGCTACAAAAGACAGGATATTGTGGAGAGCCATGATCGGCAACGTCCTGACGAGACACGGCACATAAAGAAGAAGAACTTGGCTGGCAATCATTCAGGGGGCTAAAAAACACAAATGTTCGCTTGGTTCTATTGCGCGAATCGACTTTGAATGCTCAGCAACAAGATCTATGCATGCACGACAAGCTATAGTTTCACTACTCGTCCTTTAAACCTAACCTGAACAAAATAAACTATGAAATCTCCACAAATATTCTTAAATGCCTATAATTGATAACAAAAGCCATTGGTTTATACCAACGGCTTCCCATACTTAATACTAACTCATTTTCACTCTCGCGTGGTCATTTGTGACGTCATGAGTTGCGTTGCGTTTTTCGCTTCCAGCGTCTAGTATGCACGAGTTTATCATTGCTTGGAAATCTTCCATGTAAACAAAAAGAGACTATCATTATTGTTTTATCCGTGTATTGTTTAATATATTGTAATGTAATTGTCACCTTTGATAATGGCTTATGTAAGCCGAAAGCTTAGATAGGAGTAAAAAAATATGTATCAATATTGTGATTTTCTTTCTTCTTTCAATGCTAATGTTATAAAGCTTATCAGACGATATGAAAAGAATTTACATAAAATAAATAGACAAAACTTGTTTATATTATTTAATGAAACATGCATCAATGAAAAATGCTGCCTAAGTATACACAATATATATATATATATATATATATATATATATATATATATATATATATATATATAGTTCAAAAGTTTGAGGAGACACCCTGGAAAATTTTTAAATTGGCCCTAAAAGTAGTTGTCTTCTACTTTAATTAAGAGAAAATTATTAATAAATAAAGTGAGACATGCTTTTTATTAGAAATTTTATTATAACAAAAAGAAAAAAAGCATTTTATGATTAAATTTTGCTCTCATCAAAATATCCTCCACTAGCCTTGATTACTGCAGCACAAAATTTTGGCACTCGCTGCAAAAGTTTCTCAAAGTATAAATTTGATAATTGATTGCATTTTTTTTCAATGACTCTAAGAGCCTCTTTTTCATTTCTTTTTCACTCTTCTGTCAAGTTTATCCCATGCTAACTCTAGAGGTGACTTCAAACTTTTGAACTGTAGTGTGCATATATACAGACAAAAACCTCTCATCAACGGATCCCCAATCAACGAATTTCGGATGCAACGGACAAAATCCGCAGGCTAAATAAAAAAAAAAAATATGCAGGGAAAAAGTTCCAAATCGTCAGCAATGTATTTCAAAATTTGCGGGCTTAGCGGCACGAGTCGTATTAGTTCTCAAACTGACCGCTTGGCGGCGGTGGCTGGCCTTTCAGTTGTAAACAAAGACAAGTGTACAGTATATAAAGTACGATACATTAGCGCGTGCATGAGAAAGTGGCTGTGAGAAATCTATTATTTTTGTTATTTTGATTAATATATCTATATTAGGTATACATTTATTTATGCCGTATTCACATTATGATCATAACTACTAGCAGTTATTATAGTGGTTTTATAACTCAAAAATAATTCCTTCCCATCCACAGACAATCAGCTTTAACGGACCACCTATCCCCCTATTCGTCCGTTGATGAGAGATTTGTCTGTATATAAAATATCACACATTGAGTGCCGTTGCTAATAAAGTAGTGCTTCATGTATTATAATAACAGAACTAAAATTAAATAGATTTTTTTGCAAAACGCTTAAGCGTGTTGAAATTCTTACAGTATTTAATATTGTTGAAGTTATTGCTAACATCTTTGTCGAAATTTACAAGCTCTACGTTTCATTCAATAAAAACTTTTAATTTTTCAAAAAAAAATAATGAAAAATTATTGTACTAAGCAATGCACCCTAATAAAACCAACTGTACTTTGTACTCGCTTACCTGTCTGCACTTCTTCCCAAAATTTGGGCGTCCTGGGTAAGACGATAAACTACACCCGAGTCCTGGGTAAGACGATAAACTACACCCGAGTCCTGGTTAAGACAATAAACTACATCCAACAGCAAGGCCTCTGATTAGGAGGTTTTGAGGAGCGTGTAACCACCTCTTAATTATTACTGTTCCCAGTTCCACACTGACTCGGGGTGGTAGTACCTGCTAGGGTCCCAGCTATGGGCAAATAGTTGACCTCCAAACTGTGGTCAAAACACTATGAAAGTGTAAAAATAGGTTCCAATACCAGAAATATTTTGTAAAAGGTTATTACCAGCGATAAAGTTTTTGAAAAATTACCAACAATACATTTGTGGAAAAAAATATTACCAGTAATACATTTTTGGAAAAAATATTACTAGCAATACATTTTTGGTAAAAAAATATTACCAGTAATAAAAATTTTGTCGGCATTAAATAACCTATTGAGGTTGATATACCGTAAAACAAACTAAACCAAAATTTGGTTTCCATCGGTCAATGTATGACTATTTTAGAGGGTATGACAGACGGACGGATGGACTAACAGAACTCACATAATTTTATATATAGATTATGAATATATTTTTCCTCACGGTAAGTAATATATATATATATATATATATATATATATATATATATATATATATATATATATATATATATATATATATACACACGCACACTATTGCGTGTGTATGTGATGATAGTCTAGTTATTAGTCAAATTTTTATCCTGAATTTCCACAATTCAAATAAAGTTCGATCATGGTGATTTAATGTTAATCAATGAATTAAGTGCATTGACAAGGAAGGAGATTGTTGAAAATATATTTCCTGTATTGGGTTGGCTAAAAGGTTCGTTCAGATTATTAAGTAATTTTTCTACTTAATAAGAAAACGACCTTTTTCACTAACTCGATATAAAATAGTTTTTTTATGACGAGGCTACGGACTTATTGATGTAACGAAGTATATGAGGGTGTGCTGAAAATGTTCAATCCGCTCAAAAAGGAGGGTTTTTTTTAAAATTCTGTTGTTGTTGGGTTATTTAGTCAGATTTCATGAAGTGGTTCCTCTTATACATCTATCCTGATGATGATCTCGGATAAATTTCATCTTAACATCAAGAAATTGATTAGAGAACTGAAAAGGATTATTATAAAAATAGACACAATATGTGTATATTATTCAGTGAAATATGTTTGAATGAAGATATGCTGCCTAAATACACACACACACACATATATATATATATATATAGAGAGAGAGAGAGAGAGAGTAGAGAGAGAGAGTAGAGAGAGAGAGAGAGATGGTGGACTCTTCCATCGTTTCGACCTGTGAGGTTCAGCAACCTAGGAACCGACAGTTAGACACCAGCACATATAATTTCATTATAGTGGTGAAGGCTTTGTGCAGAATGTGCTTTTTGAAGGGCTGAAGACAAAGACCTGGTGAACTACGTGCCACAAGCCCCCCCAACAACAACAACAACAATAACCTTCTGCAGGTTTTGAATTCAGAATAGTCCTTCTCCTAGACCAGTTGCCAGCCAAGGCTATAGAACCAAGTCTGATAATTACCCATAGCTGAAGAGGGAAGAAGAGGATTCATACTTTTCCCAAGGGTATTAGCATTGAAGTATTGGATTCAACTGGAATTTGAATCCGGCTCTCCGAACCCTTTTCGGATTACTAACACAAAAACAGAGAATGTCTCATATCGAGAATATTTAACATTGAAAAACACAAGTAAAAAAAATTAATTATTTTTAATAATATGTGGAAATCTCCGCCTTTTAACTTAGACGGTCGCGACACCAGAAACCCGTGTTGTAAAATTATAAAAAATTAAAGCATAATATTTTTTTTTTAAAAATTCCACATTACAACCAAAAACGTTTGCGGCACCTCTCTTCTCTTCTTTTTAATATACACACTTTTCTCTCGTTGGAACCACTATAACATCTTCCTTTTTTTATATATATATATATACTCATATATATATATATATATATATATATATATATATATATATATATATATATAAACAGTCTTTGGTATAAAATTATGCTATATAAATATATATATATATATATATGTTTAGTAAAATTTGGTATATATATATATATATATATATATATATATATATATATATATATATATATATATATATATATATAAAATTTTAGCTTATTTTAAAGTTTAGTTTTATTCTTACTATATATATATATATATATATATATGAAAAAATATAGTCTTAAGGTGTGCTATATTTATGGGATAAAGTGCTCAATATCAGAGATAGAGCGTGTGTAAATATAAAGTGAACATTGAAGTCAACACTTAGAGGCGACAGTCTGTTTCATGCTATATGCAATCGTTTCATGCTATCTGCATGAAACAGACTGTCGCCTCTAAGTGTTGACTTCTATGTTCACTTTATATTTATATATATATATATATATATATATATATATATATATATATAAAATTTATATATATAAATATATATATATATATATATATATATATATATATATATATATACATGTGTGTAGTGTGTTTGGTAAAATTTGGTATATATATATATATATACCAAATTTTAGCTTATTTTAAAGTTTAGCTTTTATTCTTTATATATATATATATATATATATATATATATATATATATATATATATATATATATATATATATAAAATATAATATAAAGGCAACTTGTTTGAAAAACGACAGTGTAATTGGATGTGTAATAGAGACCGTTCTTTATGATAAAGCTCCGCCAACATTATGTAGATGGAGGTGAGATTGTGAATAGCTAGACGGATATAATAGAAATGGACACAGTTAAAGTAATTGTTTCGTGTATTGAAAATCGGCTTTTACTGTGTAAAGTACTGCTTTTAAAGTATGATGTATTAAATATGATGTAAGTGCTTATATATTATTTTGCGGCCTTTTCTTTTCTTCGTTCCTTATTTGTTTATTATTTTCACGCTTTTGACTTGTTTGTTCCTGTTTGGTGTCGTGTTTAGAGACGAAATGGTTCACTAGCGCGCGCTTTGCGCCTGGCAGTCATAACGCTTCAATTCACTGCGCTCTTTATTATCTAACTCACCCTAGGCATTTCCCTTCCAGTTCTCACCCACCACCATTCTATCACACGCTATCAAGGTCTTTCTCGATAACGGTTCAATTCATTGTAAAACATTGCATTTCTCAACGCATTTTCAGCTGACAGAAACAAGCACAGACAAATAACGTAAAGATCCAAATATGAATAATTATTTCAGGCCTGGAAAGTAAAGAGCGCCTTGATATACACTGAAGTGCCAAAAAATTGGGTGACGGTGTAAAAAGGCAGGTTTTCTAGTGTGCCTGTGGCAACAATGGGACGCGTAGAGTTTGACAGTGGAATAATTGTTGGAGCCAGAAAGATGACAACCTCGCTATGGCAACTGCTCTTTTCGTTTTCTTTTCTTTCTTTTTTTTCCTTTTTTTCACGTGCATATAAACAAAAATAGCTCGTTTCTCATTTCCGAGTTCACTCCTATTCTAAGATGTCTTCCTCGTCTATGTTGCAAATGCATGTTCAGGCGCAAATGTTTGCTCAACATCCAGAACTTGTGGTTTATTCTGCAAATATACTGAGTGTAACTTTATTTACATTATTCGGACTATTTTTCCTCATCTTTGTCGCCATATTTATTACAACGTTTCGGCCGTTGTATGCTCCGTCCTTCTTCAGGTGGTTGGAATGTCGGACTGAACCTTTTATTTCGCTCACTGGGGTAGACTGTTCTAGTTCCACGTGCCATGTCTAATGGATGTCAGTTATCTCCTGTTAATTCCCCTCTCAAAGTTCTCCACCGCCTTAACCAGGTATTGAACTCACACTCTTTGGGTCCTGTTACTGGATCTAACTAACGCCTTTATCCACTATGCCATGTCTAATGGATGCCAGTTATCTCCTGTTAGGACACGATTTACAAGTACTGGCTTGTTTGAGGATCTTTCATTTTACTTTTTACAATTTCCAAAAATACTTAGAAAGTGAAGTTACATATATATATATATATATATATATATATATATATATATATATATATATATATATATATAAAAAAAAAAACTATATAAATTCAAAAGTACATAACGTTAATTTAAAAGATGGCTCAATACAAAAAGTAGAGCAATTGTTATTTATTATAAGTTATTACATACAAACAAACAAGTAATCACTACAAAGATGCATATTTGTTTTGATGTCTAATATAAGCATCTCATCAGGTGGTGAACAAAGATATAACCATCTTTGTTGTTCACCACCTGATGAGATGTTATATTAGACATCGAAACAAAATGCATCTTTGTAGTGATTACTTGTTTGTTCGTATGTAACAACTCATAATAAATATATATATACACACATATATACATATATATATATACACACACACACATATATACGGAGTATTTCAGCAGCAATAATTCTCTCAAACATGTTTGGTTAAATAATACGCACACGTTCTAATTAAATAAAAAATTGATAAACTGAAATTGTCCATATAAGTAAGGCAGTAAAGCCGCTAAGACACAAAGGATTACTGCGTGTAAAGAATAAGAAAAGAGAAA
>CAHIKZ030003723.1:1837500-1872500 GCA_903632075.3 Acanthosepion pharaonis
TCCATTAATGACGCATAATATTGTAAGTTGAGCGACGTAATTTGTTTTGTACTTTTTCTCGAGCTTTAAATGAGTTCATCTATTTGCGGAAACGTCAGCTCAAACTAAAGTTCCGTTCCAAAATTGCGTTGTCTTTTCTTTCTGCCGACACCATTTGTAATAACAAACTAGTCCGTTTGAAAGTGAGTGTCCTCAAAGAGTTGCTAGCCACCTTCTTTTCTCACAAGGGATTCAATAACATAGATATAGAACCGATTTTTTTTGTGCAGATTATTAAAACATTCCCAAAGGCAATAATCGGACTTTTCTGCCCACATCTGATCGCTTAAACTTCTTACCAAGTTGGTCGACCAGCCTGAAGACATTCTTAAAGCGAAAAAAGACAGATTTTTTGACAGCGGTAAAAGACAAATTTGTCTGATTACACCCAAATTAAAAGTATTTTGTAACTTGTCTCAGGGGGTTAACTTTATTATAATGCCCTGCTCTTCTTTAAGACTAACTTGGCCATTTTGATGAGATCAATGCATGGTATATGTTCACTTCTTTAATCAATGGTGAAGACGCCCGGTCGCGGGGATTCCAACCTCAAGGCAACAGCTTCCTAAAAAGAGAGGAAGTGTTGGTGAAATAGTGACGTTAGTGGTCGTGATGACAGGGTAAATTTTGGATTGGTCTTATAGCAACTGTAAGTTAAAAATGAAACGACCTTACGTCACATCTTGCCACCGAGGAAAGGCAAGTAAATAACCGCTCGTCGGCATTGGGGCTAGGATTCGACTCTCTACTATGTTTCTATCTACGTGGGATACCTGACGCTGGAGATTCCAACCCTGCAGCCTCACCTTCCTCATTACACTAAAGAGGGAGGGTTGGTGGAATACCGACGCCAGCGTGACAATGCTCGTGGGGATCCGGCAATATGGGGGTTGGTTGGTTGAAACCCCACATTGAAAACGGCTTTGTGTTACATCCCGTTACCGTGGGGAGGCGAGTAAATTATTGCTTCTCGTCTTTAAGGACAATCAGTCTTGCGTTTTTTTATTGGCTATATTTTAGACGTTTTCCGTCAATTCTACAGATGGCAATTTAGTATAAATTATTTGTATTTTTTCAACATCTATATCGATTTTCCAAGATGAGAGCATCAGGAACAGCAAATATATCATATTTTTGTATGTACATACATTTGTGTATATATTTAAGACAAATGCTATTAAAAACGACAAACTTTTTTTTTGTATCGATTAATTTTATGATCGACTTTTCCAAATTACAAATAATCCTTCTCATATGAGGAGGAAATTCCGTCAGAAATTGTCCAAAGCTCATTTCGGAAGAAAAAAACAAGAAATATTTTCCAAGCTTTCGACTTTCTTAAATCATCATCAAGAGAAAATTTTCGTGGAACTAGTGAGTGTTGTGACGTAAGCAAAGAGTGATATGAACAAGATGTGATGTGTGTTTATTTTAATTTATTGAAACAAAGCAAGTTCAGTTGACCATTGATGACAATTCCAGAAACTATAAACAATTTTTTTGCTATCCTCTGCCAGCCGCAATGATGGAGAAAGCATTACCTCGAACCGTCGCCAGTGAGACATGCTGCAAGAGCCACTCCGTTTCACGAGGTTCGTCCCTTAATCGAGACGCAATCGCGCCAATCCTCCGAAGGAACGCCATCGAACGCGGACCAATAACCCCTGAAGTCTCCACTGCCACAGGAATATAAAAAAAAATCTATCAGCAAGAGAAGAATATTTAACTATTTTTTTTCATCTCTGCGTCCCGGGCGACGGACCCCGGCTCAACTGCGGACCTGATCAAATTACCGGCCGAAAATGTATCCGCACATTTATTTTATATTTATATACTTATTATTTTTTGTAAGTAGCTGTCTAATATTGCCATGAGCCATATGCTGCTTGTTTCGGCTTCGTTTATAGCCCGATATGTGGTAGGTGAGTCACCGTAAGAGTGTGGTTGTTGTATCTCCTATGTAAGATTTTTTGTTTTTTTTATTTACAATGAAAAATTCTCCGAGTGGGCAAAAATATTCCTACGCAACATTGGTCACATATAGGCGGTTGGAAGTTTGGGATATATTATTTAAAATACTGTGTATTTTAAGCAGCAAATATTCAAGGTAAGTATTATTTAAGACAACAGACATCTTGTGTAATGATCGACTTTTCCAAATTACGAATAATCCGTCAGAAATTGTCCGGAGTTCATTTTACCAAAGGGATCGGGAAAAAAGACATCTTGAGAACACTAATAAAAGTCTCGTTTTTTGCTTTTATTTTTTTATTTTTTTTAATAAATTGAGGTTAATGCGTAAATTGTAAAAGTTGATCATTAAAATTAATCGGCACAAAATATCTTTCGTTTTTAATAGTATTTGCCTTAAAGAATATTTGCTGCCTAAATACACAGAAAATATATATATATATATATATATATATATATATATATATATATATATATATATAAAAGAACGAATAGTAAAATTTCAGCATTCAAAAAATTAATTTAAAACAGGGCTCACTACTAAAGTAGAGCAATAAATATTTATTTATTATGCAGTGTTAAATTAGAAGATCCACATACCTACTACAAAACTGTAGATCTTGTTTCAACGTTAAAAAATTTTTTGACGTTTCATCAGGTGTGAAATCACGATGTTACTCGAGTAGCATCGTGATTTCCCACCTGATGAAACGTTAATAAAAAATTTAACGTTGAAACAAGATGTAGTTTTGTAGTGGGTATGTGGATGTTCTAATGTAATACTGCATAATAAATTGTCGTCGGCATCCGTCCGTCTCGAGAGAAAATGGAGTAGCGCTGTGCGCTACGAGCCTGGGCGGGATATATGGAGAACTAGGGCTGCGCGGACGTCTAGTTCCCCCTCTCGGCCTTTCTAACAGAGTCCAAACGAGAGGATAAACCATTACAGTTTGGTACCAAGCGCGGCTGCAGGAGTTGCCGGAAGGTAGCATAAAGTGCCGTCCATCCGCCTTAAGGGGCTCCACTCCGAGTTTGAATTCAAAGTTGTCTTTCTCCTAAACCAGTTGCCATCCAAGGCTATAGAACCCAGTCTGTCTTGCTATTACCCATAGCTGGAGGGAGAAGAAGAAATGTGTGCATATATATATATATATATATATATATATATATATATATATATATATATATATATATATAAACATGCTTTCCCAATGTGTGTTTGTAAATTATTATCCTTCGTTAATGGTTAAACTGAATGGCCAAGATCAATTGATCAAAAAATAGGAAAATCTTTAGCAAACACTTTGTAATCTCACTGTTTCCAACAACATTACTCTAACATCGACTTAGCTGGGCGGGTCACGTGTCCGGTATGCGTCCCACTTGACTCCCACGTATCATCCTGTTTGGAGAACTAGCCAGCGGCAAGAGGCTACGCAGAGGCCCCAAATGATGCTTTAAGGTTCAGTTGAAGACATCCCTGACACAGACCAACATCGACCTTGAGACCTGGGAAACCGTTGCTACAAATCGGCCTTCTTGGCGTAGGACCATCCGGGGGTGGTGGGGTGAGCGAGTCCAACCGTCAATATGAAGAGGATTTGCGACGTGTTGTCATGAGGGTCCGACTCGCCTAGCCGCGTCCACCCCACCCACACTCCTCTGTTACTACTGCTCACGACTCTTCAGGAGTAGACTGGGATTTCACAGCCATCCCTGCCAAGGGGAAAAAGAGAATAAGGAGAAAAGATGACGATCCCGATTCAAGCTGGTGGCAAATAGATTGTAATGCTATACTGATCTGCCTTGTCAATTTGTATTTCAGTAAATTTTCAGATCAGACCAAATTCTAAATTTTTTTTTCCTGCTAGGTTCAATTGCATGGCACAGAACAAGAAGATAAATACAACCGAACATAAATACCATGAAGTAAATTCATTCAAAAATAAAACTCTCTTCTCCGACCATTCAGATTACCGAAGACCAAAGAACGCACCGGCCGAAATATAGTATTGAAGTCGACAGAACTACTACAAATAATTCATATCAGAAATCCAGAGAGCACATCACACGAAGTATTAATAAAAACAACTATAAAAAAATAAAATAAAAATAAAAATAAGCCGAATCACTGAAAGAGAAAAGTCTTGAAATTTATTAGTCAACTTTTATAAGTCGAGAAAATCTCTGTATGCGTCCTCTTTCTGCAAGCTCTTCATCTTTTCCGTGTTGACTAATAACAGTAGTCACGAAACCTTTTTTTTAATGAACGATCAGCAAACAGCGATTGATCTCAGTCAACATGATTTAAAAAGAAAGTTATCAACAACATCGATGATCGATACTTCTTTCGCTCCAACCCTCTTCACGAAATTAAAAAAAATGAAGAAAATTCTGCAAATCTATACAAAGCAAAGTTCGATAATCCGAATTACAACAATGAAAACTAGCGTCGTTACATCTTTTTTTAATTAAATTTGGGATAACAAACTCCAAAGCTGAATCAGGAGGTTAATCTGCATTTTTCATTCTTTTTTTCTGTCTTCATCAATTCAGAAAGTAACGTTATTAGAATTATCTCCTTTTTTTAAAAGACAAGACTGATTTACACCTGCTTTTCGAGTCAAATACGTAATCGCAGTTCTAATCAAGCCAATAGAAAAAATCATTTTGATGACATTAAAATTGAAAAAATAGAAAGATATTAAAATGAGCACAAATAAAAATTGTAATGTGTAGGCGATATTTACTAATGTTAGTCTAGTACGGTATAAGGCTAAATACTGCTTTTAAGACTTTATTGTACCTATCTTTCAAATACAAACTGTTTATTTTCTTTGAAAATCAGTATTAGAAATACTGGCTTTTACCGAGGCTAAATACGGCTATGCAGAATTTATTGCGCCTATCTTTCAAATGAAGAAGTTTACCTTCTTTGAAAATCAGTATTCGAAATACTGGCTTTTATCGAGGCTCGGACACTAAAAAAACACATCTTAAACACTAAAAAAAGCCTAGAATAAGAGCCTCACCTATATTCATTAGAATTGTTCTAAAATTACTGAAAGTAAGACTGTAAGAAATACAAATTTGAGAGAAAATGGAAATACTGAAAAATAGCGTCCTGTTGATGACAGTTCATATTCAGTGAAATAAACCAAAGTTTTGAAAAGACTTGGTATTATTTACCCCCACCCTCATTATAACAACCAAATATTATACGGCAAAGAAATATTATTATCGATAGAAACAGGCCTAATAGTTTAAAGAATATTATCCCGATCTTTTTCTGTTGTTTTTTTGCTGACGTCATATGTGGTAGTCGCCATATTTGCATCACTCTTGCCCTTAGCGTTTCCATAGTTACGAAATCATCAGCATTATGTAACGCAGACCTTCATTGTGAATAACGTTGTCATTGTCATCGGAACGGTTCAAGACAACGTTATTCTCCCCATACTCAATATTGCTATCCATTTTAAAATCACTTTTAACAGCGTTTATTTTAGCTCAGCTACGACTTATACCAAAATTCTGTTTTTTCGTTTCGTTTTTTTTTTCCTTTTTTTTTTGTGGCGGTGAGGGGGGGGGGAGTACTTCAACTTTGTTCCATTTTGCAGCAGTCGAGGTCTTTCTGGCGTTATTCGTCTTTCACAAGTTCGCATTCCCAATAAGATCGAGAGGAAGGTAAGGGCAGAAACAAAACGGGGAAATCGCTCTCCTGTGTAGGTGAATCGCTGTCGCCATTTCTCGCTAGCTACCACAGCGTCGCTTCAATGAGAGAGGATCGAAAACGGGTGGAGGAGGGAAAACTGAAACAGATTGGCAAGTGGGCTGAAGATGACCCTACGGCAGAAGAGGGATTGATGTAAGGGGAATTGGGGAGGGACACCAATGACAGAAACATATCCACCTTCACAATCTTTTCACCCCCAACCTCCGCGAATACACACTGCTTTCTTTCGCTCTATCAAACACATGCATGCGCGTGTACGTGTGTGCGTAAGGCCGTGTGTGTGTGTGTGTGCGTCTATGCGTAAGGCCGTGTGCGTGTGTGTGTGTGTGTGTGTGTGTGTGTACGTGTGTGCGTAAAGCCGTTTAATGTGGAATTTCAGATTAGTAAAGAAGGTTTTTTTTGTTTTTAAATTGCCGATCGAGATGTAGAGTGTGGATAATAGTTTAGCGGGGTGGACGGAAAAAAAAAGAACATAGAAAAAGGAAAAGATATCAGAAGAAAAAAAAATTTAGCATTTAGCAACTCAGCAAGCTATCAGACCAACCAGTCAGTGAGGCAAACAGACGAATAGACAGCTTTGCCTATGCATCTTTGCTGGTGACACCCGGTTTTTAAAGTAGCATCTCGATTGAGGTGGAGAGTGCATGTTGAAACAGTGTTGTTGAAAGGCTTGCGTATTTTATAGACTAAACGTGCGCGCGTGTGTGTGTGTGTATGTGTATGTGTATGTGTGGGAGTTGCCCATTCAAGTAAGATTGTAAGCGGCGTGTATTTCCGCGTTGGGGTTAATAATTGATTTTGTTTCTAACACTGAAAGAAAGTCTACTGGCGTTACGCATCTTTTTATTTTGTTTTTTTTTTTAGTTTTTTTTTTTGTCATTTTTTGGCGGGTTGATTTTTTTTTTTTGATTTTTGTTTGTTATTTTTATTTATTTATTTTACTTTTGAATTCGGAAAGTGGGAGTAAATGAAAACATATTTGATCATACTTCCCAAATTTCGCTTAAGAATTTTAAGTATGATGACTTGTCTCTGTTGAAATAAAATCCGAAAGTAGATGGCCAACAGATCACCATATATATATATATATATATATATATATATATATATATATATACACTCACACACACACACATATATATATATATATATATATATGTATGTATTATCCAAATGTAAAAGAACGAAGAATAAAATTTCAGTGTTCAAAACATTAATTTAAAACAGGGTTCAATACAAAAATAGAGCAATAAATATTTATTATATACTGATGCAGTAGAACATGTAAGTAACCACTACAAAATTGTACATTTTGTTTCAACGTTTAAAATCAAACGTCTCTTCAGGTGGTTATCAATGTTAACATCATTGCTGATCACCTGAAGAGACGTTGAAAGGAAATGTACAATATTGTAGTGGATACTTACATGTTCTAATGTAAAAGTGTATAATATCTATCTATCTATCTATCTATCTATCTATCTATCTATCTATCTATATATATATATATATATATATATATATATATATATATATATATATATATCATAGAGTATTACATAAGATCCACAAAATACTGTGTTGTACTAGACAATTTTTCTCTCCAGATTCTATCTTACATATCTATACGTCTACCATTGCTGGCTCATATGATCCGATTTTCTGCTACTGTATCTAGAGATTCTTTATAAAATCAAAAGAAGAATCAGCAATATTATTGGTCCTAACCTGGCGTCTCAACTTCCCACCGTCATAAAGTTGTTTCTCTTTGCCTTTTCTAAAAATAATTTCATAGTAATTGTTCAGATGAACTCTTCCCTATGGTACCTAGAATTTATGAATTTAAGCGCAGTACTTGATTGGCAACTAGGTCTCATGAATTTACAATTGAATTAGCTATGTAAGTACTATGCTAACAATTTTTCTCGCATTTCTCCCTCTTCCGGTTCCATGCTTTGCAACCAACTTTGATCTTCAGACATTTAAATGCAATACCAATCGTTATCTTCTGCCTTCCTGATCACTTATTGTTCTCGTCAATAAGGTTAATGTTCCCCAATTCCTTCACGCCAAATAACACATTGTGTCTTAGTGGTTTTACTGTCTTACTTGGAGATAATTCGATTTTTTTTTTAAATACAGAGGTTATCGATAAGCTCCCCAAGAGCTCTCAAAAATGAAAATAAACGTAAAAACTTTTGATACACACTAATATTCATATCGTTTTTGTTTGTGATGATGAAAGCGAGACCCCTTTTTGTTACATTTATTGCAGTGAATTTTGTGCCTCGTTCCTCTACGCGTTGATATTAATGTGAAAACCGCGATCGGTGTTGATGCATCCACGTACGTGTGTGTGCCGTGCGACAGCTTGCCTACTGGTTGCCAGTGCCTGGTTATTAGGATGTCTCTGAGAAACGGGTTGGGGAGGAAGACATCGTCGGGGAGGCAGCTGTCCGTGTCACAGTGATGAGAAATGTTATGCGCTACGCCCTCCCCAACTCGCCTCTTGGCTTCTCTCACACACACACCCAACCCGCCTCAGCCGTGGCCCCTCATTAACTCTCAGTCCCCAACTTCCACATTCATTACAACATAATTCTATGCGACAACCCAAAGGTCATAAAAAAAAGCCAGAAGCGAATCTTTTCTCAGCTTGTGCGTCACAGAAAAGGAAAAAAAATACTTTACGCGTGTGCGTGCACACACCCACTCTCACATACATACATACATCAGTCGCTTTAACTTTTCTTGATTTATTGAATATATATATATATATATATATATATATATATATATATATATATATATATATATACTAGCTATGTAGCAATGATACCTGACGTTTATACAGGGTACAGCCTTTCCTCATACAATCGTTTCTTTGTGTGAGAGTTGTGTATGCCATAAAATGCTAATTATGAGATTAGCTCTTTCCTTATAAGGCAACATTTAGCATTCATTTACCGAACAGTTAACATAACTATCGGTTGAAATACATAAAAAATTTTCTAGATAAACGATTTTTCAGGGAAATAGCCCACTAATAGTTATCATCATTTCTAGTATTGATCGGGGTTGCCTTCCTAACCTTTTGTTTGAAGTAATGTGGAAAGTCAATATCATGATTATGTCATTTTTTTTTTTTAGAAATTATCTGTTACTGATTTTGAAAGTCCCCCATCTGATGCGGATTCTGTTATTCGGTACAGCTCTTTGTTTATGATTGTGTAGCGCCAGTCCATAAGATTCGAACAAGGATGGTCTTTGCCAAGATACATAGACCTCACTCGCTCAAAGTCATTTTTAACTATTGATCTGAGATAGTTGTATACAGAAGACAGTTCAGATATTTCTCAACTGGTTTGGCGCCATTATCCAATTAAGATTTGTAAGATGTGTGTGTCAGGGTCTTGAAGGTTGGCTTTTTGTTTCCATGGTGCATTAATGCCCCATAAATCCCAGTTTTGGAGATGCATTTATTATCCCTGACTTCCTTCATAAAATTGAGAAACTTCTTATTCAGGGAGAAAGTAAGTTAATATGAAAATTGCAGCCACAATGTCAAATGGTGCATTATTGTTCCTTATTTTGTTTTAATATCTTTCTTAACTTCATCAGTAGATTCATTATTTTTTATATTTTGAGACGGACTTTTATACTGGTACTGGTTCTATTCTTGCAGGTTTTTTGAGACCAGGACATTTCTTCTGTGTTAGTTCTGATTATATAATATTATTGTGATTTTTAGCTTTTCTCCACATTTTAATACATTGTCTACGTTGTTCGGTTTCATTAATTTCGTTTCCAATTTTCTGGAAATGTTCGTTTCTCAGAAAGTTGACTAGTATGACTAGTATGTTTTTTGTTGTCATTGTTGCTTAGTATTGTAACATACCTACGGACGGTAATGGGTATGTCCCTATTCACATAAATACAGTAGTAAATACTGTATGTTGGTCTGCAATTGGAGATTTGTCTCCAGCTGTGCTAGTCAAACTCTCTGCCTCTGGGCAGAGGGGATCCCCAGATGAGGCTATGTCGAAGGGCAGAGTCTCGTCTTGGAAAACTGCTACCCGACCCCGTTTTATAAAAGGTCTACGAGGAATTTTTGGTCGAGCCTACATTTTCGGATAATCCACATCTGATCGCGTGGGCGGTTGGTAGATATTCTGCAGTTGGAGATTCATTATGGAATTCACTTGACTCAATTCTAGCGGTTGACTACTACTTCTACGCGCCGCTGGCGAATCTTATATGTGTTGTTCTTGTCCTAAGTATTATCGTTCATTACCAACCTTCGTTTGATTATTCTATTCAGTAACCTTCCCTAGGTTACAACAATTTTCCATTTTATCTTCTTCATGTTCTGTTGCTTTTTTTTTTTTTTTCTTTTTCGTATTAATTTTTAAACTCAGGATTGTCGTCCCAAGGGAGTATCCTTTTCCTTTTTAGCATTCTTGGAATGGTCTTACGCGCTTCAGCTAATGAAGATCTATGTTGTTTTGATCATGATTTATTAACATCAATTTGGTCTCTAGTTTAGTAAAAAAAAAAATCGAATATTACCCTTTCAGTAAGGTACACCAAATATTCGTGGATGACCTTAGTGTTATGAATAATCAAGAGTGGTCTCCCCTTGTTTTGTTACTCTACTCTTTGAGAGAGCTATTTCTGTTTACTGGGACTATAAAAGGACACTATACGCGAACCTTGTATTCTCAGTTGAATCAAGCTTTCTTAAAGCCTACACCTACGTACTTTTGTTATTACATTTAGTACTACCTGTCGTGCGGACAGGCATTTACCAAAACATTAAAATTGAAAAAAATGAAAAAAAGTTAGGGATAATTGTGAATGTCGGTTTTATTTTAGAGAAAGGGAACATGCTAACAAAGTGTAGAAATGTGTTACATGCCTTTTCTCCGACCCTGAAAATGAAAGCTAGTGGGTGTTACAAATTCTGTTTTTACTTACAAGTCCATGTCAACTTGCTAGAGTCTGTGTTAGGGAAGTATCACCATCTGGTAGTGACTTGTGGTGAACAGCCCCGTAGAAGCAAGCGAGCCAGAGTGGCTTGCATCTGGTGCATAGGAAAATAAGGGTCTTAGCTTAACGGCCGGCACGTGACATCGGCAAGTTTGCCCCATGAAAATGGCATTACTCTCCCATCTAGCAGTATGTGCGGTTACGAGGGTTTTTGTACAGTTTGGCATGCTTTCACCAATAGCAAGTCATGTGCTGATTGGTCGAACTGGAGGAGGCTATTTGCCTGGGTAACTGAGAATAAAAATTTAAGAACGCTGATTGGTTGGTCGACCGCGGTGTTGGCCCGATAAAAGATGGCTGAAGCAGTGAAAACGGGGGAACAAAAGTCGGATTTACGTTGTGAAGTGTTCCGAAAGCAAGAACGGCGAATTGAACCAGCGGTATCTTGATTTGTACAAGTGATGTCGTAGTAATAGAGACTCATTTAAACTACATGACTAATCCAGAATTGTCTTCTCTACTGACAAGGGCTTCGGTAATTGTCCATTGAGGCTCACACAACCAGCCAAGCGAAGTGCATATTAATTAGAAAGAAAGCCAAATACACGTAAACTCTCCCCCATTTAAAACCTTGGTACTGCACAATCTTACCTTTAGTTTGTTTGTGACTATGCTGAACTCAGTAAATATGATACGTCTTCTCTGACAAATACAAAATTTACTAACACTTTTTTTCTCGTTAACAGCAGCTTTCATTAAAACATGAAAGTTAATTAACGCTTTCGAAATATAAAAAATAATTCCATAATAAAGTTCAGAAAGAAACATTCGACATTTATGTTTTAAAATTTTGCTTTATTGGAAAAGTTCAAAATGTTCATCATTCATACTAACATCTGTAGGTCCGCCCATCATTAATTAAGCTAATTAAAACAACTTTATTTCTGCATGTGTTTAAATAACGCGTGTGTGGAGTACGCGAGCGTGAGTGTTTGTGTGTGTCTGTGCTCGCACGAGCAGACATGTACGTTGATTCAATAGTATTTCCTCGCCTAATGCTCTAAAAAGTATTTATGTTATAAAACAAATATAGATTTCTTTTATTTTTCTACATGACATCCTTCATTTTTCGTGCACTTAATGCTTCTGCAATATTCTCGCGTCTGTAATAGACTATTTAATTTTTTTCAACCTAGCCAATCTTATTCCAGACCCCCCGTTTATTTTATTTTTCACTTTTTCCAATCTGTCCGTTTATTCCAACATCCTCTCCCTCTATTTACATTATTCAGACTATTGTCCTCATCTTTGTCGCCATATTTATTACAACGTTTCGGCCGTTATACGCTCCGGCCTTCTTCCGGTGGTTGGAATGTCGTACTGAACATCTGTCTATATTTCTGAGATGAGATATTATGTACACTACTTACATTATTCGGACTATTGTCCTCATCTTTGTCGCCATATTTATTACAACGTTTCGGCCGTTGTACGCTCCGGCCTTCTTCAGGTGGTTGGAATGTCGAACTGAACCCTTTATTTCGCTCAGTGGAGTAGACTGTTCTAGTTCCACGTGGCATGTTTAATGGATGTCAGTTATCAGTTATCTCCTCTTAATTCCCCTCTCCAAGTTCTCCACTGCCTTAACCGGGTATTGAACTCACACTCTTTGGGTCCTGTCACTGGATCTAACCAACGCCTTTATCCACTGTGCCATGTGTCCTTGAGAAATATAGACAGATCCTCTTCCTTCAATTTTTTTTTTTTTTTTATTCCGAAAAAATCATTTTGAATAAATTTTCCAGGATACTCTTTCATTCCAAACTACTCGAACTTAAGAGCATTCCGGACTTAAGAGCATTCCGGACTTAAGAGTATTCCGGACTTAAGAGTATTCACTTAGATGAAACATTATACCGATTTCATATCAAATATCAAATATCAACTAATAACTGTGTCAGACTACGAACTTATTGATCCACTCCCGAATATGTTGCCCCGCCCCCAGGTATGTATAAATACTTTATAATTAGCTCTGGTTGCTGCTTGAAAGTTAATCATGTATTTTTCTTTATGTTATTCTAATAATGTTTGAAAAGAAAAAACATTTGATTTTTATGTTTAAATTCATCTTTATTTAAAGATTTCACAACTTGAAAAAATAATATTACGAACTTCTAAGCTAATACTTTCATAGCAATTGCTCCGAGGAGCTACATTCTCTGGTTCCCAGACTTCATGAATTCAAGCGCCCTACGAGGCTGGCATCCCGCTCTCACCCTTTCACTGTCGAAACTCCTAAACGTAGCCGTCTCTTCTACTCCAATAGCTTCATATCTCGCATCTCTCGCCTGTGGAACTCCCTTCCCTATTCCAGTTTCCCTGAGAGCTATAATCCCCAGCTATTCAAATGTAATGTCAATCGACATCTCCAGTTGCCTTGATCTATCCACTACCCGTCTCCTCGTCCTTTCCTCTATCACTCCTATCAGATCTTCTCCAAATTTTCTGTAACCCCTTGCGTCCTAGTGGCTTCTCGCCTTGCTTGGGGTGAAACGCTTAAAAAAATAAAAAAAATTTAAAAAAATAGGTTGTGAAAAACTGTAAAAATTATTAGTGAGCAATTAATTTATATTTATTAATTAATTTTATTTTTTTATCAAGAAAAAGTGAATAATTAATTTTCAGGTAAGGGTTAACAAACATAATATGTAGATATATTTTTGGGGACACCCTGTATTCTATTCTATTACATTTATTCTTTACTAACCGAAAATCTGTGCGTCCTATGTAAGACGATAAACTACATCCGGGTCCTGGGTAAGACGATAAACTATATCCAACAGCAAGGGGGTTTTGAGGAGCATGGAACCTCCACTTAATTGCTGGTGTTCCCAGGTCCACCCTGACCCGGGGTGGTAGCACCAGCTAGGGTTCCAGCTATGGGCAAATATTTATCCCCCAAATTGGGGTCAAAATACTATGAAAGTGTAAAAATAGGTTTTAATACCATCAATACATTTTTAGAAAATATTATCACCAGCAATAAATTTTTGAGGAAATTAAATATTACCAGCAATACATTTTGCGGGGAAATACCAGCAATACATTTTGAAAAATATATTACCAGGAAAAAAAAAAAATTGTCGGCATTAAATAACTAGTTGAGGTTGATATGCCGTAAAACAAATCAAACCAAACCAAACTGAAAATCTGTCTTGCAAAAAATATTTTATTAATAAATTTATTTATAAGTAAAGGAGTACAAATAAAAAGATTTGAAATTGACAACTTTTTTCATCTCAGTGAAACATCAGTTAAAAACTTCTATCGTCCCCCCTTTCTTTCTTTCTTTCTTTCTTTCTTTCTTTTCAATAAAACCAAGTAGCGTCTCTGATATATCAGTTCCGTTCTTCACGTGGTCAAATGGGAATAGCCTATTATTTATGAGGTATTGGCAGGGCGTAACGGTCGTGCGAACTAAGGAACTAACTAACTGACGAAAAGAGGGTGACAAGCAGAATTATAATATTTATTATTATTATTTATTATGCTGTTATTTAGTTACAAATTTTGTCGGCATTTGGTTTGGTTTGTTTTACGATATATCAACCCCAATGGGTTAGTTAATGACGGCAAGGTTTTTATTGCTGGTAATATTTTTTTCAAAAAATGTATTGCTGGTAATATTTTTTTTTTAAATATATTGCTGGTAATATTTTCCAAAACGTACTGTTGGTAATAATTTTTTCTTCAAAATTTCATTGCTGGTAATATTTTTTACAAAAATGTATTGCTGGCATTAAAACCTATTTTTACACTTTTATAGTTTTTGGGCCCCATTTCTTTTGGGGGGGGAATTATTTGCTCATAGCTAGGACCCTAACAGGTTCCACGCTCCTCAAAACCTCCAGTCGATAAAAGCGACGAGAAAACCAGCAGTCAAAAGTGGGCAGTTGGCCAGGCTTGGCCAGGTTTGGCGTCTTGTGAAGTCGGGATTTCTCTGCCTGTTACCTCGCAGTTCTTGGGAAGGAAATTGATTTGGTGTTTCCCTCAACCTCAACACACCCTTCCCGTATTCTACAACGGCCCTTTTTGCTTTAAAGTTAAAAAACCCTGATCTACTTATGGCAAATAAATATAAGCGATGAGGTTTTTTTTATGATTTTGTTTCTTTTGGCTTACCAATCTTTTACAGGTTATTTAAAGGCAGAAAATTCCTAAGAATTTTGAGGAGATAATAATGATTTACTGATACAAGTCCCACTATTTGGAAAGAGAAGAGGTGGTTCCATACAGCTTCCAAGGATGTTTATAACGAACCCGACTGGAATTGGAACTCAGTTCTCAGATTTCCAATTCCAAGGCGTTATCCATGACACTCCTCGTACATCCAAAATTATAATACCAGTTATTCTCAAGCGGTCACCCATTTAGGTAATGACCAGGATCGATATTGCTTAACTTCAGTGATCGTACGAGAACCGGTGTTTTTCAACGTGATATGGAATTTTATACTATCCTCGCATGAGGTTTCTATGACTGAACTGATTAAAGCGTTGTCCATGAAAGGTGGATTTTCGGCATATAGGATGAGAGTGCAAGTATTGTCGTTTGTTACTTTTTTGTTTATACTTTACGTTACTTACGTTTTCAATCGAAGAATATTCGATCTATAAAGCTGCAATAAAGACAAAGGACCGGAATTGACTAAGAAAATAATTAATCTAAGAAATCGAATAACTTGTGATAGAAGATTAGTTTAATAATTTAACAACAGAAGTTAGAACTTTGCAATTTTTCCTGTAATACCTGGAAAAAGAAGAAATACCTTTGTTTCTTCACTCTCCAAGGTTCACGTTAGGCATTAGTATATCCAAGATATCCTAACAATTTAACACAACAGAATGAAGGACTATAATAACTCAAAGAAAGTAATTCCAAAAATGAAACATATCTAAAAACATTATACACAACACTAGAATATATATATATATATATATATATATATATATATATATATATATATTATATATATATTCAGTTTGTTTGTCACACAAAGAAACTAGAAGCACATATGAAAAAAATAAATAGTTTGAGAATGGACGAATAAATAGAATGTCTTGCTTTTAACGCCCGTAAGAGGGGCACGACCAGACCTGGTGATATATTTTATGCTCCTATTCTGGGCCGGCTATGACAACTGTCTCCATCGAGCTCTAAATAGCAACTGAACTATCCTCGCCAACAGACTGTCACGTGACCCTCACCCCCCTTATGACATCGGTAAATCTATCCTATAAAAAGGAAGATAATCGCCTTCTACATCCCTGCAACTGTATCGGTTACATTATCAACTTTTTGTCTTCGCTAACAAACAGACCATTCTTACGGACTTATTTGAGTACGTACCTATAGAGATTTTCAAAATTATTGGTATGGTTCAATAAAAAGTAGTTTTTTGATGGGTATAATTAAGTTTTAACATGGTAACTCAAAGGAAAAATGTGATATTTTGATAAATTTACTTCTTATGTATTGGATACGACAAAAAAGTTTTGAAAATTATTTAAATATATCCCAAATAATCCAACCACAAAAACTTTAGTGACATTATTAGCACAATTGCAAAATTCTAATTTTAAAACATGAAACTATATGTATTTATTAAAAACTCATTAATATACATCTAGAAGATTCAATTCGCGAAAAATCTACACAAAACACTGACGTGGAAGAACAAAAATTTACCAACAATCCAGATTTGTATCTTAGGCATGCAACAATTGTCACCATGCCAACGACAAAAGAACATAGTGTAGCCTTTGGAATGAAGTTGTGAAGTGGCATAATAATTGTTAAAGGTACGACGTGATTGCCAGTAAGTATCATCTTCCTAAGTCAACGGTACGTGATATTATTATAACAGGTTTAAAGACTAGTAACGTAGTTAACAAATGCAGAAGAAGCCGTAAACGAATATTTTCAGAACAAGGAGGACGCAAGAAATCGAGAATTGCACAAAATAAACTTAGAGTGAACAAAAACAAAATTAAGTGAAATAGAAAAGGCAGCTATAGGTGAAAAAGTTTCTCAGCGAATGGCGGGAAAAATTCTTAAAAGAGGAGCGTTGAAAGCATATCGTCCAGGAAAGAGATCCCTCATGAAAGAGCAATTGCAAGAGAACTGATTGTTCGACTGATTTGTTTTTTGTGGTTTATCAACCTTTTACAGGTTATTTAAAGCCAAAGAATATTTTTAAGTTGTAAGAATTTTGAGGGAGATAATAATGATTTTCTGATGCAAGGCCTGCTAATGAACCCATAGACGGTGACAGAATAGGGGAATAAATACCTTTTCCCACGATTATTTGCGCTTAAGTGAATATAAAGAACCTGACTGGAATTGAAACTCCGCACTTCGATTTCTAATTCTAAGCAGTTATCCATTATACCACCCTCACATCCAAGCTTACAGCACCTGGAAAACTCAACCAGTCACTCATCTGGGTACTGACCAGGCCCGACGTTGCTTATCTTCGGTGATATTTGTATTAGTTTTTACTTTTTAAAAAATTGTAAATATAAAATTATTCTTGTAAATAAACACTCTAATAAATAGTGTTTAATGTTTTTGTTGTAAAGAAAATGTATAAATTCACTTTCATCATGTTTTTCGGTTTTATTACAATTTTAATTATTGCTGTTTAAAACAATAAACATTGCTGAAGAGTGAAGGTATTTTTAAAAAAAGCGGTGTCATGGGAAAAACCGTCCTTTTTGACACTACGTTTTATTGTGGACATGTTTGTTCATGTTTGCCAAAAAATGTTTGTTGGATAAAGTTCTTTTGGGATAATTTTTTTTCTTATCTAACATGCTAAAATTTAATTATATCCACCAAAAAAACTATTTCTCATTGGACCATACCAATAATTTAATACCAATAATTTAACGCTCACTGATTAAGTAAAATTATCGTTTGTATCTTATTTATTGTTTTAAATGTTGTGCCCTTACAGGACGTGAGCGATATACAGACTCCTTTTATCTGTGAAATGCCATGACTTCTTGGTAATGATAGTAGAATGGTCTCTCTATCCCTTCTCTATGGTTTTTCTTTTTAATTCAGACTTGTCCATCTCCTCGACTCTCTGTCCCCGAAGACCGGCAAACCCCGTCAGTCTTTTATAACTGAGAAGCAAGAAGAGATGTGTTCATGCCTTTCTCAAGGAACTAGCGCAAAGAGAACACAACAGATTCCTCACGTCGATTCCATAATCCGCGCCGACAACTATGATTCTGTCTTCATATAATGAATTGAAACTCTTTTACCTTTCTCCAATTGTCTATTCCCTTTCTGTCATCAAACGCTCACACGGCTGGACCCAAAACAAAAAGTGATTTTATCCGTTGCTTTTGTTGAATACAGAAAGTAACGCTATATCTCATAGAAAAACATCATTTTTTTGTCTATTTTCTACCATAGCTTCTAAAACAAATCCAATAACAATTACAATTGCTTAGAGAAAACTTGCGGTAACGTAACGGTAATCGGCGTAGAAAATTAAATCAGCGGAGCCGAGTTCACGTTCCAGCCAAATCTGTTGCGTTCACTTCTCACTAATACCCTTGGAGAAGGCATGAATCTATTTCTTCTAAGCCCACACCTAGTTACGAGTTAAATAGCCTTGATGTGACAACCAGTCTAGCCGTCCTGGATATGACAATAAACAGCAAGGCCTCTGATAAGGAGGCTTTGAGGAGCGTGGAACCACCTCTTAACTGCTGGTGTTCCAGGTTCACCCTGACCCGAGGTGGTAACACCTGTTAGGGTACCAGCTATGGGCAAATAGCTGACCCCCACAACCTGACTCGAAACACTGTGAAAGGGTAAAAATAGATTTTAATACCAGAAATACTTTTTAAAAATTAGTAACAGCAATAAATATTTGAAAAAAGAAAATATTACCAGAAATAAAAATCTTGTCAGCATTAAATAACCCATGAAGGTTAATGTACCACAAAACAAACCAAACTATACATTTTTGAAAAAAATATTACCAGCTAAACATTTCTGAAAAAATTACCAGCTATACATTTTTAAAAAAAAAGGAAATTTTGTCGGCATTAAATAACGCATTGTGGTTGATAGGCCGTAAAACAAAATAAAA
Source organism: Acanthosepion pharaonis (assembly GCA_903632075.3). NCBI lineage: Eukaryota > Metazoa > Mollusca > Cephalopoda > Sepiida > Sepiidae > Acanthosepion > Acanthosepion pharaonis. The sequence continues at coordinate 1,856,409 of CAHIKZ030003723.1, forward strand.
CAAAACAAACAATCAATCTAAACAATGGACAACTCTAAATCCAAAGTCGTAGATAAGGCAACTGGAAACCACTCCACGATGTTTCCCAATAAGTTAAGGCAATTCACATATAACACCCCCCTACCACAAGTAGGTCATGCGATCTGTCAGTCCAGAAGCACCTCCACATATTGAGGTCTTCTTTTAGGATTAATAGCGAGATTGGTATTCATCCCCTAGCTTGCTCGAACTGTGACGAAGTTTACAGCACCTGATATCACGGATATACTAATGCCTAATGTGAACCTTGAAGAGTGGAGAAAACAAGATATTTCTTCTTTTTCCAGGTACCCCAGGAAAAATTGTAAAACTCTAACTTCTGTTGTTGAATTATTAAAATAATCTTCTATCACAAGTTCTTCCCTAGGGGTCGCCTATCTGTATAATGACAAGGCTCAACGTTGCTTGACTTCGTTGATAGAATGAAAATCAGTGTTTCAATATGTGTGGCCCTAGCATACACTCAAATAACGAAGAAAAGAAATCTGTAGAGAGCCATGATCGCGTATATCCTGAAAAGATATAGTAATTTCTTTTAAGTTACGGGTCTGAAAGTCTTGGTATACGGGCATGTTTGCTTTGAAAATCTGCATTTTCAAATCCTAGTTTTATTCCTCGATATGACGATAAACTACATCCGGCAGCAAGGTCTCTGATCGGGAGACTGGAGTTTTTAAGGCGCGTGGAACCATCTCTTAATTGCTGCTGTTCCCAGGTCCACCCTGACCCGAGGTAGTAGCACGTGTTAGGGTCCCATCTATGGGCAAATAGTGAACATCCAAACAAAAACAAAACACTATAAAAGTACAAAAATACATTTCTATAGTAAAAAATACGAGCCATACATTTTTATATAAAAAAAATACCAAGACGTATTTATAATAACATGACTAGCAATACATTTTATCTGTAGTTGAAAACATAATTGCATTCAAAATATTTAGATTTCGGCATTAAATAACCCATAGAGATGTTGATATGCCGCTAAAGAAAAAATCAACCAATCAAAATCCTAGTTTACCAGAGCTTGAACACCAATTACAGACATTGTAAGAAGATTCGATAAAATCTTGGCCACCAAGTAGGCCATGTTTAGAAAGACCTGCAATGGCAGTAATGGATACATAAATTTTATATATCAATCAATACAAAAGTATGATTTTTTATCGAGTAAGTGAGAGGTGCAGAGAAGACGTGGGATTATAAGCCATTAAAAATGTATAAATACATTGTGGCAAGTAACAGAAATCGTATCGGATCTTTGTCTCCTGCGGTGCCGTCTAACCTGGTCGTAATGTTTGTCTATATAAAAACTAATAAAAAAAAACTCATTCTTAGTTTCAGTAATGGGATGAGAAGATGGATTGATTTTCCAGAACGCCGGAATTAAGAATTTTTCGAGTTTAAGAGTCCTCAAAACCAGGTGGGTTATTAGATATTCTCCAATGGACAGACAACATAGTTGGTTGTTTAGCGTAAAATATTTTGCCGTTCTGACATCTCTTTAGCATAAAAAATATTGGTCAACATTTTACGTTAGTAATTATCTAATGTTAAATTCATGAAAACAAGTTTTTTTTTTTGAAAAAAAAAAAAAAAGATTGTTGGATTGAATGTCACTCTTCTCGTCGTTGCCTTGAAGCAAAGTGTCAATTAAATCATTTTGGGAACGAAATTCTACTAACGATGTGCAATAAAGATGAAGTGACTTGATTTCAGCCATTGTAACCAAAGAATGGAACGATCATTTTTTTTTCTTTTTCTCTTCTTTATTTTTTCTTTTCGTTCTTTCTTTCTCACATATTTTCTTGCTTTTCTTTCTTGTTAGCTTCCACTCTTTCTCATTTTCTCTCAGTCTCTCTCATTTTCTTAGTCGTATTTTCTCTTTATTTCTCATTTTTTTTTTTCAATCTCACATGTTCGGCCTCTATGTTTTCCTCGCATTCTCGCTTTCCTTCTTTTTTTTTCTCGCATTCTTGCTTTCTCTCTTTTTTCTCGCTGTTTTCCCGCTGTCTCCAATGAATGACGCAATTTGTAGTAGTAAAATCTTAAAATCACTGAACCTTTTGCACTATTGTTGCAGGTAACATATAACTTTCAAACCTAAACTTTCTGAAAAGGTATGAATCTTATACCTAGCTAATCAGATTCCCGATCCAGTCACTCGTTACAATTTTCACATCTACCACAAGAACTCACCCATCATCATTCAATCCTACATATACCACAATACCGCAATACTCTCAGGGAACCTACAAAAACACCCCATGATATAAAAATTTAATGAGCATAAAATTCCATATATAAAAATCTGTTGATGATACGCAATGAGTGGGAGGGGATAAACCCCAAAACAAACTATCAAACCAAATATACAAAAATAAGGATAACTGATGTTAGTTGGACCTGTCAAGTCCTCAAAAGAATTAAGAGAGGCCGCCGTATTCAGTTTTCAGACAAAATCAAGAGGCTCTTTCGCTAAGAGAGAGGAAAGGATAAAATAAATACGGTCATGAGGAAAGAAAAAAATCTGATCCAGTCGAGATAAAAAAAAAAAATGGAAGTGGTGGGGGGTCAAAAACAAACCGGGAAAGTCGAGAATCTCACATGAATCATAACCAAAAAAGAAGCCGGGAAAAGGTCAGGAACGACACTTACTCATATTAACTAAGTACACAAGAAGGGTTTAAGGGGAGGGCTCCACAGGAAACCACCCTGATGTGACATAGGAATACTTAGAAAAGAAAATGAAGGCTAGCCCCGTTCACGCGAACCAGACTTACCTCAGTCATCTACCTTTCGCTGAAATTTGTCGAAGCCAATCGCTTTCTATCAGTTCCAATCTTCATCTTGAGCTGATGATCGAAAAATTGGATTGCATCCTGATGACATTAACCGTCACCTCCAATCGCGTCCTCCAAATCACCATTCGGGCCGTGGCCAGCAGCGATAGAAACCCCCCCCAATACGGGGTGACACATTATCACACTCATGTATGCGATCAATGAACACGAGCTTTTTGGGATCGATACGAGCCGTCAATTCGCCGACATGATCTCACAGGGGACGGACCCGAGAACAATGACAGAAGGCGTGCGAAAACGTTTCCCCTAAGCAAAAGTTACATCGTTGACAATCTGCCAAATCTGCCAAGGCCCATATGAAGGCCTTGTTGCTGAGAGATAACCTATTCCGGACCAATCGCCAGGTAAGCGAAAAGTCAGAATTGCTGATATAATCCGCCGCTGGTGCCCAAGACCAAAACGAGCGCCATTCGTCCGCCGATAAACCGATCCGGACGCTTAACGGATCCTTCGCAACCCCCTCCAATATTTCACGATAGAAGATTTTCCTCGGCCGAGAAAGGTCACTGGACCGAGTAACGACCCTCAAGGCCGATCGACACTCAAGGAGGAAACTCGAATATCCCGGGGCTTCTGAAGGTGTTCAGCGCTCGGGATGGGACGAATGATAGTAAGGAAAGAGAAAGCGGCCCCTCAATCCCCGCCAAAATCGAGTCCCCTGTCAATGTACGGCGTAGGAAAGCCAGCCCCGAGGCGTGTTTGCAACTCACCAAGTGGGGCATCCTCAGCTCCCCATGACATGGACGTGGTTACTGTTCACCTGTACCACAGCATTGGGGGAGCGATACAGGAGGCTAATCAACCGGCAGGAGTTGGGTTCGAATCCGGCGGCCTGCAGGACAGCAACAAGGTAGCGATGGTCAACCCTATCAAATGCCTTGGACTGATCCAAATTCATCAGCGCGGCTTGATCGTCGTCTTTTACACCCTCTAAAAACTCAAGAGAAATAAATGCACGGTGATTTTACAATGTCTCGTATTGCAGAAAAAAAACGGCGGGGTCTAGAATGCACCCCCTGCAGAAGAATAATTCCATATCAAAGAGAGGCGACCTACCAATAAAAAGCTTACATAAAATTACTAATATTGATCTACCCTCTATCGATCCAAGTAAATGCTTAGAGACTCGACCAATATTGAACTCTCCCCAAAGTAAGTAAATACTTATAAACTCAAATGTAATTTTACTAAAAGAAAATGACTAATTTCGACTTAACCTAATATTTGGCATGTCGTAAAACCAACCCAACTTAAAAATATCCGATTATTCAAGTTGCTATCAAAACCTAAAAGCAATAATTGCACGTTAACTTTGTGGTGTCTTGTTCTTCAGAAGCAAAAGAACTGGGTGAATTACTGGTCACTCTGAAGATGAAATAAACCAGCATCAAATTGTATCGAACTTCGGAAACACTTTTCATCTGGGAACCTCGTGATCATAAAATTCCCTTATCTAAGTAAAGAAACCATTGCATTTCATTAAAGTTAACCCGGGCCATCAGAAAGATGCCTTTGTGTAAAAGGCTTAGAAAGTAAAAAAGAAAATACCCTTTGGAGAGCGTCTGATATTCCAAATCCGACCAAGAATAATCGTACGGTAGCTTCACCACATGGGTCATAAGAAAGTTACTTCTTAAACCAATGCCATTCACAAACTGCAGCAATTTTAATTCAATCCGCTTAGAATACTATCAGACAATAAATTGAAGAACATTTTCAAAAGACTGATTCATTTGACATATTCCAGTTTCTAAAGGAAATTAAACTGATTTAAAAAATATAATTAGAAGAAAAAATATAACCTAAATACCAAGAGTTTTACTCTGTAAAATAAGTTGTTTTCTTAACTGTTTAAATACAAGATTTTCTTTAGAAAAATATAAAATTTCGACATTAAATAACCCAATGGTTACTCGAATTATTTACATTATTCGAACTGTTATCCTCATCTTCATTGCCATATATTTTGGCCGATGTTTCCTCCGTCCTTCTTCAGGTGATTGGAATTTCGAACCGGACCCTTTATTTCGTCCACCAGGGTAGAATGTTCTAGTTCCACGTGACATACCTCTTCCGAATGTCTCGGTTATTTCCCTTTAACAATTCTCCAAGTTTTTGGTTCACCATTGCTGTGGCCTGGTATTGAACTCACAACTCTTTTGGATCTAACCAACGTCTTTATCCACTGGGCAATATTTCCTTGAAGAAGGCCGGAGCGTACAATGGCCGAAACGGTGTGAATATGGCCATGAAAATGAAGATAACAGTCCTAATAATGTAAATAATGCAAGTAATTATAATACCTCATCTCAGAGATATAGAGTTCGAAACGTTGTGAATATGGCAATGGAGATGAGTATAACAGTCCTAATAATGTAAATAATCCAAGTAATTATAATACCTCATCTCAGAGATATAGACAGATATGACCCAACGAATTGATGTGCCGTAAAACAAACCAAACCAAATCTTAAACCAGCTGACATTCGGGCGAGAAAGCAGTGTTTGGGCAGACTATTTTTCTTTCTTTTTTTTATTTTTACATTACTCGATCTTTAGGAACATATATTAGTCAGGATGTAATCTCGCCAATAATTTTGTTTAAACTAATCACAACCGAACATTTTCTTTTATAGTGTGGAGAAAAAATTAGAACATTGCCAAGGCGTAAATTAGAAACGACAGCGGACAACCCTGTCGGACCGAATACTACAGAGCAAAAGCACGCGATCGGTTCCCGTTCATCTGTACCACAACACTGTGGAAATGATACAGGAGGCTGATTTACTTCCAGAAGTCGAGTTTGAATCCAGAAGACTGCAGGACAGCAACCAGATACTGATGGTCGATCCTATCGAATGCCTAGGACTGGTCCAAATTAATCAGTGCGGCCTGATCGTCGACTTCTCCACCCTCTAGCATTGTGCGGATCAGATGCAGGTTGCTTTGAATTGTTCGTCCCTTCACAGCACAAGTCTGCTTGGTCCCAACAAACTTTCGACAACTGGCTGCAAACGATCCGTAAGGATCTTGGCCAAAATCTTTAACTCTGGAGTTATGGACCTATAGTCATCTAAATCCCGACCACCACCCTAGCCCTTTTTCAACAGTTTGATCTCATCCTTGGAGATCCGATCGGGGACGGACCCCTGGTTGAATCAGTTGTTGAACAAGACAGTCAAAATCGGAACAAAGATGTGCGACAGCCACAAGTACAATTCGCAGGGCAGACTATCAAGTCCCGGAGACTTGACACTGCCGACCCTCTTTATTGCCAAGTGAACTTCTAGCCCTCTGATCTCACTCTCGCAGCTAACTGCTTCAGTCGGCTCAAGCCAAAGAAAGTCAGCCAAATAACTGCGAAATTCGTCGCTACAGAGTCTAGGTTTTTTGATGCAACGGCCCTCGAAATGCCGCCGAAACGCCTCGCGTATGTCTTTGGTCGAGCTCAGAATACGCCCCTCCGGGATATCGACCTCCCGAATGTAAGGATCGGAACCTCGACTTGCGTAATTCTGCGCCCATATTCAGAGCTTCGATAGGCATTTTGTTTATCCTATAACTACCTGACCCTGCTATAGCCTCATGCTGCCGAGCCTTCCTGTCTAAATCTATCTCTAGGGAATTCCTCCAGCCTCTAATCGGAGAAGACTATCTTTGAGAGTCTTCTCCTTGTTGGCCTTATCTAGAATGTGTCATTGGCTATATTCGATGGTGAAAGACCTAATACTATCCTTAAGCCTCTCCCACCACTTATTCACAATAGCCACCCCTGCTAATCCCTGCTGCACTAATCTAGCTAGCTGTTGCCGGAAGACCCGCCCGTCCAGTAAAAACACTTTTCCAACCATTCTAGGCATAGTAACTAACACCATCCAGGAACAGACGAGTATGTAGTCCGAATAGTCTAAACGGTGAACCTGGGACAATCTAGCAAATCTAGATTGACCCTTCTTACTAACATTCTATCCAGGTAGCTGGCTATCCGGCGAAACGGTCACTTAAGAGCCCACGTCTATATCTTCCGCCATGGATGATCGATTCGGTATCTATCGACGAGTTTGGGCTCGTCGACAAATCAACCAGACTACGATCGCCCGACATCTCGCTAGCTTCCCGCTCCCTGTCTATCTTGCGGTACAGAACGGCAGTTCAGTCCCCCATTAAGATTAAGTGCGACGAATCCACCAAAAAAGGCCTCAGACTGCTGAAAAAAGTGACACGCTCCGTCTGATCGTTGGGCACGATCCGAACCGAACTATAGTTCATGGCAATATCAGCCACAATCAACCACCCCCACCCCGCATCAACATGGACATTGTCCACCTTCGCATTCAGGATACTCTTAACTAACAAGGAAACGCATTTGGCTAGCTTTGACTCCTATGCTGAATGGACGAGAAAATCGCTAGACAACACACGAGCTTCAACGTCGCAAACGAAGTCTTGTCTCCTGGATCGCGGACACATCTACAACGAAGGACAAGAGATCACAAAACAAGCATCACCAGCTAAACAGGGTATAGATGGAACCCAAAATTTACAAGAGGTATAAAATCCCTGAGAGATGTAATGATCAATTTGCATATGCCGGATTGTCTGATCTACATATTCAAAGAAGGTGACTATAAAAGGTTTACATGGAATAGTAAACAACACATCAAGTTCCTAATTGACTAATGGACTTGTGAATATCATTAAATCTATCGCTACGTTACTCGTTTCCATGCAAAACTCGTCTGTCAAGGCGGCCCGTCAATGCCTATTACAGACACCCACTCAACCCAGAGTCCAACTGTGGTTTAAACTGCAACTATTCTGAGCGGACCTTATTTACAGTTTCTGGCGCAAACATTTTTTAATAAAGCCAGCACGCTCAAAGCCTCGGTCACGATGACTTGTGACTTTATGCTAACAAGACGGTTTCCGAACGGTTCCTTCTACACAATTTCACTCACAAGGCTTTGGTTAATCTGTGGTATAGTTTTCAGATACGTTCCAAAGATGCGCACGCTGGAATCGCCTCACTGGGCCGAATTTACCAAAAAGTCACCTCTGTGAATGAGTTTCGAACCCGGGTATCATGGCCAAAAAAACGAGCGTTATAACCACTTGGCTATGCCATATACGCTTATGTTTAATGTAAATGGGTCGGGCTGAGCATTTTTCAGCACGTCCTGGAAGACAGACATGAAATAATTTGTGAATTTCATTGTTCTTTTTAAAATATTGTCTGTTGTGAAATGCAGAGTCAATCCGTCCAGTGTCGCAATCAGTAAGTCTATTTAACCGTCACGAACCTGTCAACGTATGCTGATTTTTTGTTTTTTTTAATCCTCTCATCAGATTGCTTGCAATGAAATTTCAGGTAATACAAGAATTTCCGCTCTTTTTCACTATCTTTTCTCTGTCTCTCTCTCTGTATGCAAGTGACGTACTCACCCAACTCAACTCTTATCAAACATGACAAGAATTCAAGCGATTTAATTGAATTCTATCGATAAGTGAAATTTTCTTGTAAGAATGATGAACTCGTAACCGTGATGCCCTGTTTTTCGTTGCTTTTCTTTCCGGGCTGAGTTAATCTCTGAACTTTAGAAAAGGAAACGCGCAAAGCAAACATAAAGTTGCCATGACAACACAAATTTGTTCATGCATAGAAAAAAAATATATTTTATGTTTCATTCTCATAAAGTCTTCATCATTCAATTGACGGGTGGTAGCACCTGTCTATGGGCAAATAGTTAACCTCCCAAACTGAGATCAAAACACTATGAAAGTATAAGAATAGAGTTTTATACTAGAAATACCAGCAATACATTTTTGAAAGTGTTGAAACTTGACTAATGCATGGAATAATAATACAACACAAAATGCACTTAGAACAAAATGTATTGAAACAAGAAAGTGTACACAATATTTACATATAGTTTTTTGTATATTCCTGGGAAGACCGTTCCTGGAGAATGTGTTGACTTAGTCGCAGTCGGGCAGAGTCTCTGGATTGAATCTCTTGATTCCTCCCTCTCGTCTTCCCAGTACCAACCATATTTATATGGTCGGTACTCCACTATGCAAATTAGGTGGATCCTACCACGACAGAAAGAAAAAAATTACCAGCAAACATTTGACTCACGACAAAGTATATCTAAAAGAAATAGCAATGGTGCTGGCAGGATAACCCGCACAATAAACTCTTCACAATTCAGCCCAAATTAGGAGACTGGAAGACGGCTTCCAGAAAATCTCAAAAGGAAAAAGTAGTACTGCTTATGTACTGGCCACATAAGAATAACCCATTTGTACTTGCCAAATAAGGAAGATCAACCAGTATGCCAGGCGTGACATTTTACCAAAAAATAGCGCCTCCCAAAGAGAAGCTCTCTTTTTACTATGGAGGCTTACGTAATAGAGCTAAATCTCGATATCATCAAAGCAAACAAAAGGAAATTTTTAATATTTTTGGACTCTGCCAACTCACTCATTATTAAACTCTTATATATGATTACTCTTATATATGATTACTACTTGAAAACATAAAGCCATCAAACTATGTTGGATTCCTAGCCATATCGGAATAGAAGGTCGCAATAAATCAAACCTAGAAGTCAAACCATCTTTAGATATGCATGTAGATTCAACGACCAAAATCTCAAACACTGATTTTAATATCTTTAACAAATACATTCAAAAGGAATGGCAACGGTGCTGGGACGATAATCTATACAAACACTTCACAATTCAGCCCAAATTAAGAGAATGGAATTCAGCTTTCAAAAAATCTCGAAAGGAAGAAATAGTACTGGCCCGCTCAGGAATTGATCATACAAGAATAACCCATTTATAATTACTAAACAATGAAGATCAACCGGTATGCTAAGCATATGAAAAGGCATACAGTATTAAACATATATTAATCGAGTGTTGAAACTTTGCTCTCTCAAGACAAAATGCTATAATATAAACAATATGCATGAACTCTTTGAGAAAGCAAATGTGGATAACATGATTTCTTAAAACGGTGAACCTCTACTCAAAAAATATAAACCAAATGGGAATGTTAATAAAAACCAATTTCTCTACAAACTGTATATCTTAAAAGAATACATCAATGAAACATGATTCTTGACAAAAACCCTCGTTTCAAAAATATGACAACGAAACCTGATCTACAGACTGATTTCTTACAAAGAATACATATTCTACTCATACGAATCTATTGTAAAAATCGTGTCGTCTTTAAATAACCCATTAAGGTTGATATCCCGTAAAACAAACCAAACCCGCCATAGCACGCCCATTGTAGCAAACCAGCCTCATTCTCTTCTTATTCCATTGGTAAGGTGCAAGTTCCACTCGAGCAGCTTCTTCCCACAAACCACGGTTTTGTGGAACCAACTGGCAAAAGGATTCTTCCCCTATCACTACAGTCTTAACCTGTTCAAGTCTAAGGTTAATCGTTACCTTCTTCATATAATTCCATAAATTGTGTCACTCTACCTCGGGTGGCTCTTGGGCTTTGTAGTGGGTAACATCGTTGTAAAATAATCATTAGCTGGGTCTTGTAGAAACAGTTATATCGTTTCTTTGTTCAAAAGCTTGCCCTCTCAAGACAAAATGCTATAATATAAATAACATATATGAGCTCTTCGAGAAAACAAAAGCAGTGAACCACTACCAAAACATATAAACCAAATAAGAATGTTAATAAAAACCAATTTCTCTAGAAGCTGTATATCTGGAAAGAATATCTCAATGAAACCAGACTCTTGACAAAAAAAACCTTTACAAAAATATGTATGAAAGCTGATCTACAAACTGATTTCTTACAAAGAATACATATTCTATTAATACGAATCTATCCCCAAAATCTTGTCGGCATTAAATAACCCATTTAAGTTAATAACCTGTAAAACAAATAAACCAATGAAACCAAACCATTCAATCGAGTTTTAACTTAGGTTTATTTCTGACTCGAATTTGTAAATAAATTCGTTTTGAAAACAAGCACATATAATATACAATAGTTGATTGATTTTTTTACAGGTTATCAACATTTTTCACGTATTTAAAGCAAGAAAATATTTTACATTGTAAGAATTCTTTGGAGATAATAATGATTTACTGATACAAGTTTTACTAGCTGGGGGAGAAGGGGTACGTTCATACATCTCCCAAGGGTATTTGCACTTAAGTGAATACAGCAAATTCGACTGGAATTGGAATTCGGCTATCCGAGTTGTTCCCCATTGCGTCACTCGCACAGCCAAAAACCTATTCTAAAATGGTCACTCATCTAGGTAATGACCGGGCCTGACGTTGCTTAACTTCAGTAATTGTACGAGAACCGGTGTTTAAACGTGATATTTGCCGTAAGCAAAATAAAAATTTGATTATCATGAAAATACTACTTCTGTTCCATAATTGCTGTCCTCCTCCTCCTCCTCCTCCTCCTCTACGTGTTACCAACCACAGCTAGAAAGTCTAGTCTGCCCTACTATTTAACTTGTAGTTGAGGGGAGAAGAGATCGATGCATTCCTTTCCCAAGGTTATTTGTTCGAAAGTGAACGTAAAAATCATGGCTAAAATTCGAACTCGGCTCGCCGATTTCTCGTCCCGAGCCTCTCTACCCACTACACCGCTTGCACATCCAAAAAATCTTCGATACCTACGTGTAATTCATAACTTGATCTGAAGAAGTGGAATAACCGATCACCTTCGTAGACGTATCTCATCTTTCGCCACGCCAAACGACTTTCACAGCTTACACGACGTTGTAGCTGTCAGAAAACGACTCCACATCGTAATCATTTTTATTGATTGATGTGTGATAGAATGAACAGAGACGGACACAAGTCGGCTGGCCGCACACAATGAACATAAGATATCTTTTGCCTCCGGCCATCTATGCTGTTCCCAATCGGCAGCTGGCTATCCATCTCTAGCTTTCCGGTGAAATCACCTTCGCTGATCAACACCGATTGGCGTTCGGAAGAAGGAACAGGTGCCACTTGGATCATTCTCTTTCACTTATTTCCGATACCGCGACGTTCACAACGCTGAAGATGGTGGCGTCGAGCCGAACAAACACCGGCGTGCTTTTCCCAAAGACAATTGCCAAGTGTCAACATTTTATCGAGAACAAATAACAATTTAAGTAAAAAAAAAAAAATTGTCTCGAATATTTCCACTTTAAAGATAGACTTTTTTTTCTACTAGCGTCTTTCCTGAGGGGTGAAAGAAAGACGTTCATGGGGACAAAAATACTAATTAAGCAACATTCCACTCTTTCAGGAATTTGAGGGAAGAAAAACAGATTATGTTCGTAGGTGGGATAATGACTCCCAATCGAGAAACGGCGCCGGTGAAGCAGATGTTCATAAGATGTTCTGTTCCTCATCTGTCATTTTGTGAATATCGTTCAGATCTGTTATATTTGATATCGTCTTTGTTAGATTTTCGATGAGAACGCTTCTTTGTCAGATTCGCAAGTGTAACTCTTTCCACCATTTTTATGTTACTTATCAAGCTTCGTTGTTCTATTCTGCCATTTCTGTTTGATAAAACCGAAAAACCAGCAACAAGAATAACTAAACCCACAAAGTCTTCATTGAATAATTGTTTTCCTAAGAAAGAAAAGCAAAAGTAATTTTTTCACCTTTAAAAATGTACGTAAAATGGACATGCGAAACACTTCCCCAAAAGTTGAAAACCTGTCTTATGTTAGAAAGTTTAGGCTAAACCTCAAGAGCCGAGTTTAAACCTCAGTATCAGTTTCTTAGCGTATTCGATCTTTTTAATAAACAACTCTGCTTACGGCCACATCACGTTCAAACACCGGTTCTCGAACGATTGCTGATGTTAAGCAACGTCGAGTCTGGTCACTACCTAGATGGGTGACCGCTTGGGAATACCAGACGCTTTAAGCTTGGATGTGCGGGTCGTGTATTGTATAATAGCTCGGAATTGTTAATCGGAGAGCCAAGTTCCAATTCCAGCTGAGTTCGTTATACAGTGTAACCCGGATATAAGAGAGTTGTCGGGACCGGAAAAGAAGTCTCTTATATCCGGGTTTCTCTTATATCCGGGTTTGGTCTATTTTGTTTACATTAACACAGGCTCTAATTTGGGACCAGAGAAAATCTCTCTTATATCCGGGTCTCTTATATCCGTGTTACACTGTATTCAGTTACGCGCAAATACCCTTGGGAAAGATATGAATCCTCTAGCCCCCACTGGTATAGGTTGATTAATAAGAATTGTATCACTAAGCCATTATTATCTAAAAATATTATCTAGCTTTAGACAACCTGCAAAGGTTTAGGACAGCCGGGCTGACAACCAATATTATGTCAGACAAGAGTGGCCGTTAAGACAATACTTAAAACCTGGCTCGCATAACTTTCAGTCTCACCCACTTGTTGAACCGAACAAAATACTGCTTCCACCTTTACATATCAAGTTCGGAGTAATAAAAAACTTTGTAAAGTCAATAGACAGGGAAGGCAGCGAGTTTGCTTTCATCTCTCATCCTTTAACAATGCGGATAAATGAAATATGACTTGACTTTCTAAATATTTTTTGGAAATTGAAAGATGAAAATAAAACACCTAAAGTTCAATGAAAAATGTTAAAACTAACTAGAATCTCTAGATCGTTGAACGAACCATGCTTCCTCTGTCTACAGGAGAAAATGGAAATACTTAAGTACTTGAATAGTGACATTTTATTGAATCAAATATATGAAACGGCTGTAAGTTGCAAGCACATTAAAGAATTGACCTTGCAATCCTGCTAAATTTCTTGACTCAAGAAACAATCTTTTTACGTTTATTATCTTTATAAACATTTTAATGTTGTTATCGTTAATTCATTCTAGTTTTAGGTATTATATCGCTTAATATTCGTAATTTACTAGTAGTGTCATTAGCCATGAATTAGCTTATTATTTTTATTTTATTTTATTTTTATTTTAATTTTATTTTTATTTTCTCTTGCTGTTTTAATAATACATCCTAATTTAAAAATAATATAATGATATAAAAGTTTAAAATTTATTTTGTATTCTATTTATAATGTAAGGTCAGTTTTGTTAAGCATTGTATTGTTTCTTAAAGTGTCCTTTTTACATTCTATGGATAATTTTGTTTGAATATATGATTTCATATAAAATGCCATAAAATCCAAAATGCGACATTGTTAAACAATGTATCCATTTACGCCATATTTCCTTTCAAATTTGAATACTTATTCAACGTAATTTCATTGGCTTAATTCGTATCAACATCTTCCAATATGCCGCCTTCTTAACTTTCTTCTTCCTGTGTAATTTTGAATATACTTTTCTATTTCTTTTTGCCTTTTTTTTTTTTTTTTGTCTTTTCTCTTGGTAGTAGGGTTAATTTCTTACGCTTTCTTATGCCTTTCTGTCCTTTCTTTTATTCATTTCTTATTTTCTTTCCTTTTTCTTTATATAAGTCTTTTTACTTTTTATGGAAAATTTTACAAATTGGAAAGTGATGTTTCATTAATTTCTATTTTTAAATAAGATTGTTTATTACCATCATTGTTAACCAACAAATGAAGAGACGTTTTATTTTAAACGAAATGTACAATTTTGTAGAGGATATTTACATGTTCTAATGTAACAGTGTATAATAAATATTGATTGCTCTACTTTTGTGTTGAGTCCAGTTTTAAATTAATGTTTTGAACGTTTCAATTTTATTCTTCGTTCTTTTTTACATTTGGATATATATATATATATATATATATATATATATATATATATTATTTATATATATATATATTATTTACTAGTAGTAGAGCCCGGCGTTGCCTGGGATGTAACAGTAAGAGATAGATCAAGTATCGACCATCATAAAGACTGAAAATAAAATTGACAAAGATTATTGTTTAAGGTTGACGGACACGCATGTCTTAATTAGTTTTTTTTTTTTTACGAATTTGTCAAACCCAAATTCAAACAAAAACATTGTTTACAATCGTTATGAGTCTATCGATTGGTGAATAGAATTTTATTATAAACAATTGTCTTGTAAATGGAATTTTTAAAGCATTCTGAATGTAAATAAAGAAAAAAGTGTAAGACAATAAGAAATACTACCTGCCGAAAAAAAGTGGATGTTTGTTTTATCGGCTGAAAATGTAAGAAATCCGATCCCATATATAAAGGAAACACACACACACACACACACACACACACATAAACAACCTGGTTTTTTTAACTTAAGTCACTCCATGGAATCGCTAAAACATAGAGCATAGTCTGATGAAAAGACGCCAAAGTTTATGAAAACAAAATTTTATCGTCAAAATGCTTATGTTTTTTTGAAGAGGATAGACTAATTTTTTTTTAATTATTTTTTTAAATTTTTCCATCTTTTAGAATATTCTAAATTTTGATTTAAAAAACCTTGTTTCTCTTTGTCGCAAAAGGGGTAGTAAATAACATAGATAATTTTTAGCGCGTTTTTTTGTATTTACACACATTAATTTGGAAAATCTTGCAAAAATAAAAATAATTGTCAGATGTTAATGAAACTTTCAGAAACTATTCACAGATGATCGAAATTATTATAAATATGTTGTTTTTTTTTATTAAAGTCATGGCAGAAATATTTTTTTTATATTTATTAACACCCCCATAACTAATTTTATGAAAACTCTAGAAATTCGAGACCATCGGTTTTAGTGATTACAATAGTTAAAAGCACAAGGCTTTGAAGAATGCAAATCATGCGGTTTTTTTTTGTTTTTTTTTTTTGGCCAACGTACCTGAAAATCAGCTGTGAATTGTAACATACAAAACTCAATAAAACAAATATATTATTTAGTTTCAAATGCTTTTATTTGTTTTAATTTGTTTTTATGAATATGGACAATATTTTCTGAAAGCAAAAATTTTTTTCAATGAAAATTGAATTTTTAATACAATTATTTCTTATTTCTTTAATTTTAAAAAGATTTTTAAAAAATGTTTAAATTGAATTTTTAAAAATATTTTAACATTAGTTAAAAGCAACATCATCCTTTCAAAATGTCCGTGTGAGATTGTCATTGTCTAGCGCTTTGAAAATTGTATAATTTGGACCAATCAGATTAGCTGATGGTAATTAGATGGTAATTAAGAAATGTAATTTTTGTGTTTATAGTCGGACAGTAATT